>ML789299.1:175206-196411 GCA_009831015.1 Picea engelmannii
ATTTTTCCATAATTCATTTTCATTTTCTAGTTCATTCTCATAATTCATTTACATTTTCCATTTTCCATTTTTCCATTTTTCTTTTCTAGATTTCATATTTCATTTCCATTTTCTTATTTTCACATACCATATTTCATGTAATTCCATTATCTAATTCCCCAACACTTACTACATTTTACTCTTCCAACACTTATTCAAATTTGAGTTATGCAGGAGTAACAATGCGGGGTTGGAACAAGTCTCGGGTCTGCAATCCTGCTACCTACCAATTACACATCTTACTTTTGTGTGTCCATAGGTCCACAACAATGAAATTTTCACCTTTTTCACACTTAGTAATTTTCTTGAAATGTTGATGCGGAGCCATATACCATCCGTCAACATTTTCTTGAGTCTGTAGGACCATAGTCCTGCATACTCCATAATGCAATCTCCATTCCCATTTTTCACCTCATACTTAGTAATTTTTACTATTTTCTATCCCATCACCTACCTCCTTTACCTCAGCATTCATTTAACTCTACAAACCCTTCACTTAATTTTTTAATATTACCTCCTATCATAAGTTTCTTCCCCCTTTTCATGGACCTATCATAGTGAGACATGTGGCAGTGAGATGGACATATCCTCAAATGACATGTGGAAGTGAGGTGGACCAACCCCTTAATGACATGTGGCACTGACATGGATCAATCCCATAATGACATGTGGTGGTGATGTGGACCTACCCGCAAGTGACACATGGTGAATGATATGGACACTGATCGGGTTATGACTGGGCTATGACTGAACGTTGACCAGGTCATCCAAATTTTAGTAATTCATGAAATTTTCCTAAGGAACGAGAACTACACCAAAGTCTCTATAGACTCCTTTGTTCCATATGAGGAATATTGTAATATTCTCAATATAAACACTTAAAAAATCTTGACCACAGTGCATGTGGGATTGGTTTTAAAAGGGAAAATTTCGATGAAGGACTAGGATTGATCCATGAATTTGATGGATGATTGTTGAGCAATGATATTCAAAAGCTCGTAACTCAAGATATGGATGTTCGTTTTGGGAAAACCATACCTCACTGGAAAGTTGATTTGACATGAAAGATGATGGAACAAGTTTCAAGAGGTGAAATTGGACATAACTCTTTCATAAATTAAAAGAACATGCAACTAAGTTTTCATGGTTTGCTGATAAAATTGTTTGGAACCTCAACTTCTTGAGCTTATAAATTGAGATGCAGAACTCTAAATCACACTCAGGAAGACTCGTTGGAAAGATAAGAAGATAAATATTACTTCTAGAGTAGTCTAAATGGATAAGAAATCAAACATCATGTTAAAAAAATTAAAACACGGTCCACTCTTGTTTAAGGAAGCTAGCTTAAAGTTTTGGAATTAAAAATTTATTTTATTAAAGGAACAAATGGGCTCTACTTGGAGGAAAAAATTTCAATGACATAAAGTCATTAATGAGAATCCAATAAAGTAAAAATCAAAATTGGTTTACTCCAAAAATGAACTGTGGAAAGTTCTAGAAAGGAAAACCCTAACCACTTCAAGAACATTGAGAGAAAATTTTAAAAGGGTAAGAGAAGGCAACATCAAGGGGTTGGTTGTAACTCACCCTCTCTAAACCCCGAGTATAGGTAATTAATCATGATTGGTGAGTTCCATACAATGGCATGTAAATATTATAATTGTATTTAATTGTGAATGCCAAAAATTGACTATGGGGGTGAATCCTTAAAGTAATAGCCATGATACCACTAGAGGAAAGAGTGAGGGAACATAGCGAGGGTCTTGTTATGCCAATATGACCCAATCCTCCTTGATGAAATATCTGAATTGGAAATATTAAAATATTACCCTTAACACTAATTTCAATGAAAATCAATTAATGAGAAAAGGACTGGTGGTTGAGAAAGTAATGACCCCAATGTATGGAAGCATGGATGGATTAGTTGAGACAACAAAAGTTTTCATCTAAAGGTACCTAGTGTACCAGTCCAAAATCCCTAAGGTTGACCTGAGTTCCTTCTGAAAGAAGATAAGAGATGGGTCGAGAACCTTTCCCAGGATTTTACATGCAGAAGAACACATGAGGAAAATGGGGTACATACACAGAAGGAGAAATTGAGGAGAGTTTAGAAGGGAGTCTAAGAGAAAGGAGTTGTTCGTAGGACTGGTCTGAGAACCCAAGAACCTATCCTGAGCTGAGAGGTTGTGAGCTTGATGTTGGAAGGCTTTTGATAAATCTAGAAGAGCCTCGAGCTAGGAGAGGTGAGTGCAGAGAATTCCTTGGTGGTATCATGACTTGGCATGGGGGTGGCCTATTGATAAAGTGAATGAACACAAGGAGCCTATGTTTAGGTGGAAAGGTGAACACCCACAGTTAGTTGACTGGTCAAAACTTGTAAAAGATAAGTATTTCTTTATTATGTGTAAGTAAATTCGAAGGAATAGCTAGATACTTGCATTGGTGCATGTATTTGTATGTGTAGTGTATATATAGGAATAGGAGGACACTACATTCTACCTTGAATAACTAAGGTATTTTATAAATAATACCCTCCCATGAATGTAGTCAGGAATATAAATGCATGTTTGTTCCTTTTGTGTGTTTCATTGGGTATTTGTTGAAGTGTGATACATGTGAAGAGAAAATATACTTATAAACTAAGAGAAAGTGATACTTCTAAGAGGAACAAAATACAACAACAATGGCACTTTGAAAGCTTGAGAAGACCGTTAAACTTTAGATACCATGAAAATGCTAGGTCTTGAATCTGATTGTAACTTTAAAAGAAGCCAGCTTGACTTGAGGAGCCTCCATTTCTTTATAAACCTCCATGTTAAAATCAAAGGGACGCAGGATGAAAATCCTCATAAAGATAGGAGAAAAATCCCTTCCATACATTACAAAGTAAGTTTCAGAGCCATTTATTATCTGAGTGGATATTGGTGGCCACCCATCTATTCCAAATTCCACTTGGCTCATCTTGACAATTTTTAGTTCAGCATGTGATCCATATTATTTTTGAGAATGAAATGAAAGAAGATATACTACAATGAAATACACATAAATATTTTCAGAAAAAGATAAATACAGTAATACATGATTTCTATTAATGAAATAAATGTACAGAGACTATGAAAATACAGAGTGAAAGACTCGCTAGAATGGTGGCAGCTTATCTCTGAGGAGATGTGATGGCTAATCACATTCACAAGAAGATTATTGTTAAAATGAGGCTCTAAAGGCCCTTTTAACATAAGTAAAATCTAAAACCCTAACCCTGAAAGATGAAAATCCAAAAGGTTTGTGGTCCCTGATGGGGGTAGTTGATAGGCCAACTTCTCGGGGGTGTAACTTTTGCATACGATCTTCATTTGTGGCACTCGATACACCGTTGGAAATGTCTAACCGAGAAAAATGATTTTTGAATGGCCCGGGTTAGTGCCCACATTAGAAACTTGGGCCCCAAATCCAAAAAAAACATCGTTTAGGGCCTCAAAATGGCCCTAGAAGTTTGGAACCCAAAAAACTATCGAAAAACTGCCAAGATGGAAAACTGTTTTTTTTACCCTGTGGAATAGGTGGGTGGCCACCAATATCCACTTGGATCAATCCTACCTCCTTAGGAAGAAATGGTCTCCATTGCGTTTAGTTCCCAAGGGAGAGGGGAAAGCGATTGTTGAATGTGAATCTCAGTGAGTTGCTTTCCTTGTTGGAGACATCACGTTGCTCGGTTTGTGGAAGGCTGTCACGAACCTATTTTCATCGGGGTTGACTCTGTTCAACCAGTTGGGCTACCTGAGATTACTGTGTGAAGAAGGAATCTTTTCGTTTTGTTGCAATCTTGTCGACCACCTTTTGTTGGATAGAAGGTGCTTGGGTCAAGGCTATAGTGGTTGCAGTATTCTTAGGTTCCCCTTTTGAACAAATTGTGAAGAAGATAAATTTTATAGTATGAGATACTACCTTGCGACATTGTTTATGTGGGAAAATAGTTGGAACTGCCTCTAGTATTCTATAGAGATGAACCCCCAGAGAAATAATGACACTGAGGGGTCGAGACTCATAAACAAGATGGAATTTCCACATATATGGTTGGCCCAAGAGAACATCACAAACATCTAGTGGGGAAACATCACATAATATCTCATCCTTGAAGGGTTGGATGTCATATGACAATCAACACTAATGGCTGACACGAAGATCACGTCCCTGGCAAAGCCACCCAATGTTGTATGGATGCGGGTTTGGTGATGTCGACAATCCCAATTGTTTGATGACCTCTACCAAGATGAGTTTCTTCTGGCTTCCACTATAAAAAATAAAACGCAGCAGGGTCCGCTTCACCCACATATGTGAATGAAAAAGGTGCTCCCCCTCTTCAGGATATGTTGGTTCTTCTGGTTGAATTGTTGCAGTCACGACAATAACTTTGGGGTCTGCGTCAATGATTTGTCTTTTACCAGTATTTTCAGAATCATTTTCTGAATCAGGGTTCATCTCCTTTTCTTTGATCTTAACCACCAATGAATGTTTTGAGTGACATTCATTGATGTTGTGCCAAGGGATTTTATGGAAATCACACCATTTTCTGGTGTCCTTCTTCGTCTTTCCGTGACCCTTCTTTTCCTATGGCTTAGACTAGTTTTCAGGAAGCTGTTTGTTAGGGTCATCTTTCTCATACTTTGGTTGTTGCAGATTTGTATATACGAACTCCCATTTGTTATGGTTCCTAAATTTCATCTCGATTTTAACATCATATCGATACACAACACTGAGTGATAAGATATCCAGAAAATCCATTTTAGTTTGGATGTATCTGTGTAGAGCCTCATGGTATTTCAGATACCCAGCTTGGTGCACAAGATGAACTCTAACACTACTTGGCCCCTCTCTTGCCACAGTGTGGTCCATCTCATATATTGGTATTCATAGTTTCCAACAGGGTAATATTGTCCCTTTATTGCATCCACAAAAAAATACCAGGTTGGCTCAACCCCATATATTTCAGACTTCTCTGTGGAAATTTTCTCCCAGTAACTTTCCCACCAATGTTTGACATGGGGGAGAGCCTTAATGAGTGCGAAGGTGATATTTTCCCTGTCAGATAAATTATGAACAGAGAAATAACCTTCTAGCAGATTTAACCATTTTTCTAGGGAATCCACATATATCTCTCCTTCAAATATGGGAATATCAAAATTAACTTGTACCTTGAAAGGCGAGGTGCCTCCAAAGTGGTCGCTTGATGAATACATGAATGTTGCTATAGGCAAGCATTGAAGGATGTGGGAAAATTCCTCCATCATTTCGTCCCTCTATCGTGTGAGAGATTGCTCAAGCAACATATTAATAGAATATTTTTCTCCGTCGTTTTTCTTTTCTTCCACCATAGAGGGTTTCTTGGGCATGTGAGAGAAATTGTCCTCAATAGAGACAAGATTGAGACCCAAATTGATATACTTGGACCTCGTCGGGGACATGCAGTGAAAAACGATCAAGAGAAACCTGCTCTGATACCACCGATTCATATTATTTTTTAGAATGAAATGAAAGCAGAGATACTACAATGAAATACACTTAAATATTTCTAGAAATAGATAAACACAGTAATACACAATTCCTATTAACGAAATAAATGTATAGAGACTGTGAAAATATAGATTGAAAGACTCGCTAGAATGGTGGAAACTTATCTCTGAGAAGAGATGTGACAGCTACTCGCATTCACAAGAAGATGATTGTTACAATGAGGCTCCAAAGGACCTTTTAACATAATAAAAATCCAAAACCCTAACCCCAAAAGATGAAAATCCAAAACGTTTGCGAGCCCCGATGGGGGTAGTTGACATGTCAACTACCCGGGGGCATAACATTTGCATACAATCTCCATTTGGGGCACTCGATACACCGTTGGAAAGGTATAACCGAGCATAATGATTTTCGACCAACCTAGGTTAGTGACTTTAATAGTCACTTGGGCCCCAAATCCCCAAAAAGTGTCATTTAGGGCCTCAAAATGGCCCCAAAAATTTGGAACCCAAAAAACTGCCGAAAAATGGAAAACTATTTTTTCGAGTTCATGGAATAGGTGGGTGGCCACCGATACCCACCTGGATCAACATGTTTCTCTGTAAAGGTAAAATCTCTTTGTAATTATGGATTATGCACTTATGGGGCTGTCTTGAATCCCTACACAACACCCAAGTGGATATTGGTGGCTGCCCACCTATTCCAACTCACTTCTATTGGCAGTTTTCATTTCAGTACATCTTTCTATAATTTTAGTGTCGTTTTGAGGCCCTAAACAGTGTTTTTTGGGCTTTCCACAGTCGAATTGTCGACAGAGTCATAATGTGTATTTATCGAAATTACATTTCCAATGGGCTATCACATACCTAAAACGAAGATCACATGCAAAAGTTACGACCCCAGGAAGTTGATGTACTAACTTACCCCAATGCGGCCCACATGACGTTTGGCACTTCATCTCCTAGGGTTAGGTTTTTGGATGTCTAGGGTTTTGGCATTCATGTTTATTGAAGAAAGGCCTTCATAGCCTCATTTTACTCATCTTCTTGCAAATGAGCATAGCTGTCACATTTCTTGATCTAGATGGAGATCGGTGGCCACCCACCTATTCCACTGGCTAGAAAAACACTTTTCCACCTTGGCAGTTTTTTGGTAGTTTTTTGACAGTTTTTCAGGTTTCAAACTTTTGAGGCAGTTTTGAGGCCCTAAACATTTTTTGGGGATTTGGGGCCTAGGTTATTTCCAATGACACTAATCTAGGCCAATCGAAAATCATTCTTCTTGGTTAGACCTTTCCAATGGGCCATCGTGTGCTTGAAATGGATATTGTATGCAAAAGTTACAACCCTGGGAAGTTGATGTACTAACTTACCCAAACGGGTCCCACATGAATTTTGCGCTTCATCTCCTAGGGTTAGGTTTTTTGATGTCTAGGGTTTTTGACATTGTTGTTTATTGTAAAAATGCCTTCAGAGCCTCATTGTAATCATCTTCTTGGGAATGAGCACAACCGTCACATCTCTTCTCAGAGATAAGCCGCTACCATTCCAACAATCTTGTTTTCCCATGCATTTTATAGTTTCAACTTATTTCCTTATTGAATAGAAAACCAGTTTTACTGTATCTCTGTTATTCTATGTTAATCATATTTTAATAATCTATATTCATTTCGTTCTTCTCATAAAATATGGATCAATGGTATCAAAGCAGTTTTCTCCTTGTCGTTTTAATGCATGTCACCAATGAGGTCGGGGTACAAAGAATTGGGTCTCGAGCTTATTTCTCTTGAGGAAAAAATCTCTCGCACTCCCAAGTGACCTCTCATGGTAGGAGAAAAGAAATATGATAGGACAAGAGATCCTTTCAAAATGTTGCTTGAGGAATCTCTCAACGGCTACCAACAGGCGACGCATATTCCTCGAGCGAAGGTTCTTCCGCCTTCAAGGTACAAACCAACTTCTATATTCCTATATTTGAAGGTCAAATAGACACATATGTTGTATACAAGTGGTTGAATCTACTAGAAGGGTATTGTTTTGTCCATAAGTTTTCGAATCGATAAAAGATTACTTTTCCACTCCTCAAAGTCGTTCCCCATGTCAAATATTGGTGGGAAAATTTATGTGAGAAAAAGGAAGCAGAGGAACCCTCATTATTTACAATCGTGACCACTTGGGAATCCTTGAGGGATTCTATTAAGGAACAATACTACCTTGTCGGAAGTTATGACTACTTGTATACCAATTGGACCACACTGTGGAAAGAAAGAGACCAAGTAGTGCCAGAGTTCACAAATATCTTCCATACCTTGTGCACCAAGCTGGGTATCAAATATTCAGAGCGACATTTGGTGCTCAAGTATCATGGTGCTTTTAATAGATACATCTAGAATGAAATGGAATTTCTATATATCTTGTCCTTAGGTGCAGCCTACTGATATGCTGTCAAAATCGAGCAAAAGCTCAAACAAAAGGCGTGACAATTTGGGCATGGGAACCCCTCACAACAAAATCTAGGAAAGGGTGGTCATAACCCTCAGAAAAAAGGAAAAATCAAAGATGAAAAGTATTAGGAAAACCAGTCCAAGCTGCAAGCAAAGAAGGACATCAAAAAGACAAAGAAAGATACCAAGAAGTGGTGACACTTTCATAAGATCCCTTGGCATAACACTGTTGAATACCACTCAAAGTAGTCATTGGTGGCCAAAGTGAAAGCCTCTGAATCAGATGCTGGTTCTGAATCTGATTCAAAACCAGACAGGGAATGACTTATCATTGATGCAAAACCCCATGGCACCATTGCTAGCACCAAGCTCCAACCTGGTGAACCAGATGAGACACAAGAAGGAGAGTGCCTCTTCCATTCACAGATGTGGGTAAAAGGAACCCCACTGCACTTCATTGTTGATAGCGGTATCCAGAAGAACCTCATCTCAGGAGAGGTTGTCAAGCATCTAGCCTTGCTGAAAACTCTGCATCCACAACCCTACACCATTGGATGGCTCCACCAAGGAAGCGATCTCCATGTTAGCCAACAACGTCGACTATCGTATGACATCTAACCCTTCAAAGACGAGGTATTGTGTGATGTTTCTCCTCTGTAATGTTCTTTTGGGCCAACCTTATTTATGGAAACATCATGTTGTATATGAGTTTAGGCTTCGTAGTGTTATTATTACTTTGAACAAGAAATTGTACATGATACTCAAGGCAGTCCTTCCTAGTGCTATTTCCTTGATCTCTACCAAGAAATGCAGGAAGTTCATGTATCAAACCGGGAAATTTGTCTTCTTATTGATTCACTCTTAGAGTGAGAGAAATATCATAACCAAATCCAGGGCCTCCACGACTGATTTCTCCACACAACAGAAGCAAGTGGATAATTTCATGGAAGAATACTCAGATTTCCTCTCCTCTCCTACCGAGGTACCTCTACACTACCAGGTCAAGCATCCCATCGATCTGACCCCAGGCACACTACTACCCAATGGACCAGTCTACCACCACTCTCTGTGAGAAAATGAAGAGATATAGAGGTATATCCAAGAACTATTCCACAAGGGGAAAATCCATCCCAACTCATCACCTTATGGGAGCCCAACCATGCTGGTGCATAATAAAGATGAGACTTGGTGACTCTGCATTGATTGTTGGGCTCTAAATAAAATCAAAATTTGAAACCGGTACCCGATTCCCCGAATCAACGACCTCCTTGATCAGCTCACGAGGGGAAATACTTTAGTAATATTGATATGAAGTCTGGCTACCACCAGGTCCCAATAGAACAGACAGATGTATGGAAGACTTCCTTCAAGTCAAAAGAACATCTTTTTGAATGGTTGGTCATGCCCTTTGGTTTCAAAAATGCTCCAGAAAATTTTATGAGGATGATGGAAAATATCCTATGACCTTTCACCAATACTTTTGTAGTGGTGTATCTAGATGAAATTCTCATCTACAACAAGACTTGGGTAGAATACTTGCATCATATTCAGTAGGTTATGCACACCCTGCAACAACACAAACTATATGAAAACTTGGAAAATTTCTCCTTTGGCATGGACATAGTCCATTACTTAGGATACATCATTGATCAACATGGTGTGCATGTGGATCCAGCCAAGATCCAATTCATCCATGACTGGACATCCCCAACCACACTCACTGAACTTCAGAGATTCTTGGGGCTTGTAAATTTCTATCGCAAGTTCGTGTTGGGATTCTCTCATATCGCATGAGCCCTCAGCCAAGTAACCAGGGGTGGTGATAAGGAAAAATTTGTGTGGGGATTGTCCCAACAACAAGCTTTCAATTACTTGAATAAGAGTTTGTGCTCATCCCCAGAACTTTCATTACCAGACCTGCAACATCCCTTTGAGATCGAGACATATGCTTTGGGCTATGTTGTGGGTGCCATTCTCACTCAACACAACTAGCCCGTGGAATATCATAGTGAGACAATATCAGATGTTGTCCATAAGTACCCTACTTACGACAAAGAAATGTACTCCATTGTGCAAGCCTATTTCCAGTAGAGACATTACATTCTTTAGAAGGAGATAGTCATCCATACTGATCACAAGCCACTAAAGTTCATGCAGACCCAAGGAAAATTGCAGAATGACTACCATTAGAAGTGGTTAACATACTTACAATAGTTACACCTCAACATCAAATACAAAATAGGAAGTACCAAATGAGTTGTTGATTTCCTCAGCCGTCCTCCAGTTGCGACACTCACCAAGGTGCTAGAATCTTTCTGCCATGAGACCTTTGGATGGCCCCGCCTCTATGAGTTAGGACCTGACTTGTCCACCACCTACCAAATGTTGGGCGCCAGCTCAGTGGTCACTAATTTCCATCTTTAGGATGGGTTGTTGTGTCATCTGGGCCAACTCTGTGTTCCATTAAGTGAGCATGTGAAGCTGATTTGGGAATCTCACTACATTCAGGTGGCAGGACACTTTGGCATTGAAAAGATAGTGGCAGTGCTGCAGAAACATTTCTATAGGTCGAAACATCGACATGATGTCGACAAGTATATCAGGTCCTGCACCACCTGCGCTATTTCCAAACTGACCACTAAGAAACATGGCCTATACACCCCTCTGCCTACTCCTAACAGGTTGTGGAAATCCATATCAATGGACTACATGTCAAGCCTCCCATCCACCAACAGGGGAAATGAGTGTGTTTTTTTTGTTGTTGATCGCTTTTCCAAGATGGCGATTCTAGCCGCCTGCAAGATGAGCATCACAACAGAATCCACTTCCAAGATCTTCTTTGAACATGTATGGGTAAATTTTTGGATCGCACAAACCATTATCTCATACCGTGACAGTCGGTTCCTCAGTACATTCTAGTCGAGCCTATGGTCATTGTTGGATACCAAGCTCACCAAATCCACTGCCTTCCACCCCCAGACAGATGGAGAAACTGAGGTCATCAATCGGATGGCCATACATATAATTCACATGTACAATTCAAAACATGCATGCACATGGGATGAGAGTCTTCTTTATGTCCAACATAGCTACAATCGATCCTTGCATAGCTCAACTGGCCACAACCCATTTCAGGTGGGGTTGGAATTCCAACCATTGGGCCCCATGGATGTTACACTACCCCTTGCGATCGCCTCGGATGACTTGTCCCCTTATCTACTAGAAGCTGACAAATCCACCTGGTTCATTGAGCGGATCCAACACATCCGCCAATAGGTTAAGGATATTCTACAAAAGTCTAATTCCAAGAATAAGCAACGTCATGATCAACATTGGGTGCCACATAAGTTTCAGGTGGGTGACAAATTTTGGTTGCACTTGTAGAAAGAACGTCTTACACGACCCCATCAAAAGCTTCTCCCACTATGTTATGGGTTGTACACTATCACCAAGGTTGTGGGTGACAATGATTTTGAGCTTAACATTTCCCCTTTCCTTGGCCTACACCCATTCTTCAACGTGGCTCTCCTTCAGCCATATTTCCCACCATTATTGGAAACTTCAGAGATAACACAACAGTTGACATGAACAAAGCTCAACCCTGACGGCATGAAAAAGGAATCCAGTGATCATATTGTGGAGACACAGATCAAGGGCACTTGACAACAAAGGATCCAACTTTATTGAGTCGTCAAAGAAGGGAAGCTCCTGCACCAAGGCAAGTGGCTCACCAGGGGCCAAATTCAATAGAAATTTCCTCACATGATGGGGGAACTCAACACAATGGATACCATTTCTTAATCAGGAGGGAGGATTGATCCAAGTGGATATCGATGGCCACCCACCTATTCCAATTTCTCGAAAAATAGTTTTCTACCTTGGCAGGTTTTCGGCCATTTTTCGGGTTCCAAACTTTTGGGGTCATTTTGAGGCCATAAACGATGTTTTTTGGGGATTTGGGGCCAAGGTGACTACCAAAGAAATGACTTGGGCCAATCAAAATTTTTCTTCTTGGTTAGTCCTTTCCAACGGTCTATCATGTGCCTAAAACAGAGATCATATGCAAAAGTTACAACCCTGGGAAGTTGATGTACTAACTTACTAAAACGGGGCCCACATGACTTTTGGCGCTTCATCTCCTAGGGTTAGGTTTTTGGATGTCTAGGGTTTTTGACATTCCTTTTTATTGTAAAAGGCATTAAGAGCCTCATTGTAATCATCTTCTTGTGAATGATCATTGTCATCACATCTCTTCTCAGAGATAAGCCACCACCATTCCAACAAGCTTGTTTTCCGCTGCATTTACTATTTCAACTTATTTCCTTATTGAATAGAAAATCAATTTTATTGTATCTCTGTTATTCTGTGTTAAACATATTTTAATAATCTGTATTCATTTTGTTCTTCTCATAAAATCTGGATCATCTCTTCTCAGAGATAAGCTACCACCATTCTAGCAAGTTCATTCACTCTGTATTTTTACAGTCTCTATACATTTCTTTCATTGATAGAAATCATGTATTGTTGTATTTCTCTCTTTCTAGAAATATTCATGTGTATTTCATTGTAATATCTCTACTTTTATTTCATTCCGAAAATAATCTGGATCAGTGATATCAGATCAGGCCACTCTTAATTGTTTTTCAGTGCATGTACCCAATGAGGTCTAAATATAGCAAGTTGGGTCTCGAAATTGTCTCTCTTGAGGAAAATCACTCTCACACACCTAGAAACCCTCCATGGCGGAAGAAAAAAAAACAACGGAGAAAAATATTCTATTAATGTGTTGCTTGAACAAGCTCTTGCACGATAGAGATATGAAATGATGGAAAATTTTCCCCACATCCTTCAATGCCTATCGATGGAAAGAGACGCATATTCATCAAGCAACCACTTTGGAGGAACCTCTCTCTTCAAGGTACATATTAATTTTTATATTTATGTATTTGAAGGTTAGATAAATGTGGATGCCTTAGAAAAATGGTTAAATATGCTAGAAGGTTATTTCTTTGTTCACAATTTTTCCGACAGTGAAAATATCACATTCGCACTCCTCAAGGCTCTCCCCCATGTCAAACATTGGTGGGAAACCTACTAGGAGAAAATTTCCATAGAGGAATCTGGAATATATGGGGTTGAGACCACATGGGATTTTTTTGTGGATGCGGTCAAGGAACATTATTACCATGTTGATAACTATGAAGACCAGTACATGAGATGGACCACAATGCAGCAAGAGAGGGGCCAAATTGTGTCATAGATCACAAATACTTTCGATACCTTGCACACCAAGATGGGTATCAAAGAATTTGAGTGAAATTTGTTTCTAAAATATCATGAGGCTCTACATAGGTATATCCAAACCAAAATGGAATTCCTAAACATCTCATTACTAGGAGATGCCTATCGATATGTTGTCAAAATCAAGAATAAATTTAGGCACCAAAACAAATGGGAGTTCAGGTCTACCAATCTGAAACATCCAAAGCATAATAAAGAAAACCCTAACCAACAGCCTCCTAGAAACCATTCCAAGACATAGGAAAAGAAGGGTAAGGGAAAGATGAAGAATGACACTGGGAAGTGGTGCACCTTCCACAAAATCCCCTGGCACAACACTTATGAATGTCGCTAAAAATAATCATTGGTGGTTAAGATCAAAGACAAGGAGTCAAACCCTGATTTGAAATATGATCCAGAAAATAATGAAAAAAGATAGATCATCGATGCATACCCCACTACTACCTTCGTGACTACAACAATTAAAGAATAAGAACTAGCATATCCTGAAGAGGGGGAGTGCCTCTTCCATTCATATATGTGGGTTAAAGGGACCCCATTGTATTTCATTGTTGATAGTGGAAGCTAGAAGAACCTCATCTTAGCTGAGGTTGTCAAATAGTTGGGGTTATCGACAACACCATACCCACATCCTTACAACATCGAGTGGCTTCGCCAGGGATGAAATCTTCGTGTCAACCAACAGTGTCACTTGTACTATGGCATTCATCCCTTCAAGGATGAGGTAGTGTTTGATGTTTCCCCTCTTGATGTCTATGATGTTGTTTTGGGACAACCATATATGTGGAAACGTAATATTTTTTATGATTCCCAACCCCATAGTGTCATTATTACTCTGGGGGGTCAACTCTATAGGATACCAGAGGTAGTTTTGAATATTGTTCCACCAAAAAAATTATGCAAGGTAATATCTCATACTGCTAAATTCAACATCTTCACAATCTATTCAAAGGATGAATAAAATGCCACTGTAGCCACTACAGCCTCAACACCTTCTATCCAGCAGAAGCATATTGCAGAAGGGAAAGAAGATATTTCTTCTTCACCTATGATGGTGCCTACACAATGATCTGTCAATTCAATATACAATAGGTTGGTGGAACATATTCAACCCCGCCATCAACAGGTTCATGACAGCCTTCCACAGACCAAGCAACACAACTTCTCCAATAAGGAAAGCAACTCACCAAGATTTAGATTCAACAAATGCTTTCCTTGCTTCCCCAAGAACTCAATGCAATAGATACCATTTCTTCCTAATGGGGGAGGACTGATCTAAGTGGATATTGGTGGCCACCCACCTGTTCCAAATTCCACTTGGCTCATCTTGGCAGTTTTTAGTTCAGCATGTTTCTCTGTAAAGGTGACATCTCTTTGTAATTATGGGTTCTACACTTCTAGGTTTGTCTTTAATCCCTACACAACATCCATGCGGATATTTTTGGTCTCCCACCTATTCCAATTGGCTTATGTTTTAATTTGTCATGTCAGTACATCTTTCTATACTTCTGGGGCCGTTTTGAGGCCCTAAACAACTCTTTTTGGGCTTCACACAATAATTTTTTTGACAAATCTAGTGTTTGATGTCATAATGTGTAGTTCTCGAAAATACCTTTCTAATGGGCTATCAAACACCTAAAACGAAGATCGTATGCAAAAGTTATGACCCCGGGAAGTTGATGTACTAACTTACCCCAACAGGGCCCACATGAATTTTGGCGCTTCATCTCCTAGGGTTAGGTTTTTGTATGTCTAGGGTTTTGTGATGAAAATCCCCACCACTCCTAGGGCTTGCACGACCTTCTGGTCTATGATCATTCACACTAAGCAGCTGAATTAACTCTCGGGTCCTCTCTGAACCCACAAAATTATATACCACATGCCTTTTTCCTTCACCCTATGCACAAAATCACTCTCATGAGGATATTATCGCATCAGTGGAGAAATCCACGTGACCTCGAGATAAAACCATGGGCTAATCTCTTTAACCCGCAGGAACTCTGACACTTCATAGCTCCTAGCTTCGGGAGTTCCAACGATGACAACCTACAATCCTCCTAAACACTAAATTCACGAACAACCGAATAATGGTGGGGATCAATGGATCACACTATGTACCGAGATCTACATCTCACAAATATTTTTGGTCTCTGGGATTTGGGATTTTTACCCTCTCCAACATGCAAAACCTCTGAACTCACGAAGGTCAAACTCACAGATCGGAAAGATGAAACTCCCCTCAGATCAACAGCCTATGTTTTCTCCGGGCTCTGGGATTTGGATATTTCCATGCCTTGAACCACACTTCCTTCAAGAGTTCCTAAATATAAAAACATGAAGGAATTTGATCAACGATTCACGCATCCTTAACATTGGACAATCGAGATCTACTCGGGCCTTCGGGAGTTCTCGAGCCAAAAAACTTTACTCCTCTTTTCTCCCAAAATGATGGATTTGTGAATCACTAGAAATTTGTCGACATGTGTCCCTGACGCCAATGGTCAGGATCTACTCTAGGCTTCGAAACTTTGGGATTTTTTTGTTCTCTTGCAACAACTATTCAAATCTTTCGGAGTGGTGAATTTTCGAAAACACTCGATCTACAGACACGTGTACTTGTATCCGACGACCAAGATGCACTCTGACCTTTGGTACTTTTTTCCTCCCTACAACACACACCTAAAAAATTATGAATTCACAAAGTTTGAAGGACTTAAAAGGTTAACAACCATACTCCTTTCCCAGATCTGAAGGTTGTGAAAGGTCTAGCTCCTCACTGGGTGGATCTTGTCCTCTTAACCTCCAAACAACAAGGATTATTCCTTTCAACAAGATTTCAGAAGAGAAATAATTGAAACTTATATAACATCAAATGTTCATACATTCAACCATGAAATGCATGTACAGGCATATAAAAACAAAAAAATAGACAGCATAACATTACCCAAAAAACTTAGAGATAAGAAAACTCATACATGTGAATAAAATCTCCTCTATTATATTCCTTCAACAAAACATTTACAAATAGCTCAACATCTTTTAGCTTCTCTCAACAACAATTATCTTCAACAAAAATCACAATAACCTCAACAACAATTACAATAAACTCCAATAGCCTCTTTTGGGCATAGATTACATACATTTATACATGGACGTACTTCTCGAGCCTTCCTTCCGACTACTCTAGTGCTTTCACATCATAATTAAAGAATTATACCACTAATATTATAACAAATAAATGATAATTTACAATATAGATACAAGTCGATTCTCGAAATATGTACAATCCATTAGAAATTAAAGCAATTACAATCTCCTAGATTGTTTACAATGGCTCTTGCCTCAAAATCTTACGAGATCTTTAATTACAATACTTTCAAAATATTAAAGTGATGGGCTCTCCTTGATATCAAAACCGATTTGAATACGTGCATTGGATGTTGAGCTATCCTCCACTTGGCCTCATTGAATTTTGATAGTGATGCTCTGTTGGCAACAATAATATAGTTTCTATTGTTTATACGCTGCCTACATAGGGTCTCTAAATTTTCATTACTCGTCATGACCATTATCACTAAACGACACTTGTCACTTGTTTCTTTTTACATATCTTCCTTTCGATTTTTGTTTTCATGACTGTAAGCATGAAAACTCGCAGCTGGAATTGACACTTTGTTTCGATTTTTGATTAAAGGAAAATTGTTCATATGGTCTATTATTGAATTGTCATATTTTTTCTATGAACATGATTGTTCTCCTTGTTTATAAATCCTTGGTTCTAAACGTGCCATGGTTACATAAGTGAAATACCTCCATGCATTAATTTTCAATTGATATTAATGGAGTTTTCATTCATAAAACTTTTGATTATTCAATTTTTATTTGATACACTTACCTTTGTAATCAAGTTGTGCATGTGCGCACTATGGTTTTCAAGTGTTCTGATCCTCATACGTACCCATATGCCAAGGTTTCATATGAAGTACAACAAGCTATTACTACTCTGTATGGCCTCGGGCTTCATCATTTCATTCCCACGCATGGTGATTAACAACTCTGCCTACCGTTTGAACTGTCATAACATTGTTTTGTGGAAACTTGGGTCTATGACTCTGTGTTTTTTTTTATCAAACCCTACCTCTAAGTTCCTTGTTGATTCCCTTTTGATCGCCATGGCTCCAGTGGTAAGGATTGAGCCCAATGGCATCCAAACCTTGTTATCATATGATAACGCCAGGGACGATTTAGAAAGGAACGATTGACGTTTATTCATTGAAAAATTTGAGGGTTTCAATCTGAGAGTTGCCAAAGAGTTCGCATTGACCTTCGATAGCTGCAGATAAAATATAGGTGACGTGCAACTAGAGGTAACTGAAGATTTTTCAAGCTAGGCCATGGGTTTACCAGCTGTCGGGAAAAAATGGTTCAAGAATGCAAAAGTTGAAGAGGTCCCCTGGACTCTGATGTTCACCTCATGAAAAATTACTAGTTGCGACCGAGGTATGCTTGTCTCATCCTTAAAACCTAGGTGGTATGATCTACTTGCTATTGTGAAAAATTCATTACATGTGAAGGAAGATTTGGGTTAGTTTTCCTGTATCATCTACGATTTCTTATGAGTTTCATTGACTTCCCATTGAACATGCCCTACTTCCTACTTAGAAGTCTGTACAAGATGGAAAAATGATTTAGGAGGTAGAGGTTTGATTCAAGTTTATTCCATCATGGTTTAATTAAAATTATCCTTGTGCATCAGTTGCAATTACACAACGATTGTTGGCATTCTTTTGTTTTATGAAATGGCTTTGGCAATAGTGATTTGGGACAAGATGATAAGCTTGTTTTCATAGAAACCCTTGTAAAACCTACCGCTTCTCCTCCACCACTCCTTCCCTGTGATCCTGCCCCCCATATCGAACCCTCGACCTACCCTGATGTTACTCAACCTGAAAATCAACCAAGTTTGCACACCAAGAGTTGTTAGGACCACACAATGTACCTTTTTGCCTATACTTTTTGCCACTATTATACTCTTGATCACCCATATTTAGACTCATACTATCACTTTATCTGATCATCCCAAAGGTATACAACATCCCTTCTCATTACTATACGTTTAATCTATTTTGCATAATATTTTACATCACTCTTGTACTTGACCATTGATTAGAAATGCATAAGTGTTCAGAACTGCAGATTTGCATTTGAGGCCTATTGTTGAAACACAGAACTGTCCAAGGTCGGTGTTGCTGAAACACAGAACTGTCCAAGGTCGTTGTTCCTGAAACACAGAACTGATGCGGAAACATGGAGCTGTTACACAGTCCAGAGTTGTAGATGCTGAAACATAGAGGAAACCGCCAGGACCAACGATGCTGAAACACAAAGGAAGCCGTTACAGTCAGCGGTCAACAAAGCTCTAACCGTCTCTCCTACACAAGAATGCCAACACAGTCAGAGTGCAATTCACGTGGCTGAAACAGCCTGCGAATTGCGATGCTGAAACAACATCAGCAGCAACGAGAAGGAGCTGTTACACCAGCCGTAACAACAATACCTCATTCAACTCCTGTAATAGCATTCGGTTGTGTAAGACTAGGACATCCAATGCTGGTTTAGAAAGTAGATCCGACTGAAGATAGGACTTAGATACACATTGTAAATTATTGTATCGAAGGGATTCCCTCTTTAAATAAGAGGAAATCACCATTCGAGGGATCCAAGTTTTATGTATTGAAGAAGCTCCAGAGAAGAGGGACGTATTCTATTTTCCAAATTGTAATGTCATATTTCGACAGATGAATAGAAGACTGCTTTGAATATCCTTCTCTAGCTTTTTCGTTTCAGGGGAATCTTGTGAGAAGGTAGGGCCCACCTTCTTCACAAGATTCACCCATTAGTTTAGAAGTGTGTTAGTGCAATCTCTGTTTATGCTTTGATTAACTTTTGTTTGCTGAAACACTGCTTTTAATGGATTCCTCTTTGCTGAAACACTACTGACTCTGTCTTAGTTTATTAAATGAAATTCATAATTCTTTTTATCAGCAATCTTGTGTGGTGATTTTATGAGGCTAGCCAGAGATCGGGTCAAGGGTTCCTTCTCAGACAGGAACGAATCAGAACATCCTGTTCTTTGTAGATTTCATTTAATTCTGCAAGTGTGCTAGCCAGAGATTGGGTTAAGGGTTCCTTCTCAGACAGGAAGGAATCAAAACATCCTGTTCTCTGTAGATTTCATTTAATTCTTCAAGTGTGCTAGCTAGAGATTGGGTTAAGGGTTCCTTCTCAGACAAGAAGGAATCATAACATCCTGTTCTCTGTAGATTTCATTTAATTATGCAAGTGTACTAGCCAGAGATTGGGTTAAGGGTTCCTGCTAAGACAGGAATGAATCAAAACATCCTAACCTATGTATATTTCATTTAATTCTGCAAGTGTTCTAGCCAGAGATTGGGTTAAGGGTTCCTACTCAGACAGGAAGGAATCAGAACATCCTGTTCTCTATAGATTTCTATTATTCATGCAAGTGTGCTAGCCAGAGACTGGGTTAAGGGTCCCTGCTCAGAAAGGAAGGGATCAGACTATCCTGTTCTCTGTAAACCTCAATTTCACAAGTGTGCTAAACAGAAATAGGGCTTAAGGCTCATTCTTAGAAAGGAAGGAACTAGAGGGCCTTGTTCTCTGTTAGATAGAGTTAATTGTCTTTTGCATTACTGTTTTCATGAAAGAGTGTTAGTACCGAAGTCTATGTTTTAGAGTAAGGGTCATGTTCTCTGGTTGCAGAATATTTGTTCTTTCCAATTGCAAATGTTATCCTAATGTAATCCAGGATTCTTAGATTAATCTTTAAGATCTGCAATAGGGAAGTTGCTTTCCTGTGATTTAATTTAGAACTTTAGTTTAATCAAGCAAGTGTGATTAGTATAAGTTTCTTTACTACAACACTAAGTTTCTTTTGGAATTGAGCATATACAGTGCGTGGTTATCTTTGAAATAAAAATACTTCCCTGGGTTGATAATTTATGTATCACTTGATTGTTTGAATCAATTAAGCAATTATAGTGACCAACATTTTGGCGCCGTTGCCGGGGAAGATAGCTATAGATTTCAAAATCACTTGTGATTTATTTTCTTTAGATAAAAAGAATGCATGAAAGACCCCAAAGACACTAACCCTACAGGTGGCAAGGGAAAAGGAAAAGGAGGAAGAAAGAATTACATTGACGAGATTTTATCCAAGTCTGAATCTGCTGCTCAACGACCAAACCTTCAAAAATAGAACTCCCAGCCTTCATTTCGAGCAATTTTTGGAACAGGGAAAGAAGTTTGGAGTCCTGAGACAGTCCAAAAACCAGTAGGAGACATTGAGGATAGAGAAAGTGCAACAGGGGAGCAGACAATGGAGAACATGGATGAGTACAATGAAGAATTGCATCACGAAGAACAGGCAGGTCCTGAAGGAGAGGTAAAAGATGAAAACTCTTTCTCTACACTAGGATTACCTATTGGCGATCTCCCTAGAGGGGCAGCCCCCATGAAAAAAATTCCACTCTCAGCATTGCCTAATTTTCATGGTTTATCTTCAGAGGATCCTGATGAATTTCTGTTTGAGTTTGATATATTATGTAGAAGTTATGATTACATTTATAATGCTCAGAAACTAAAGTTATTTCCAACAGCACTAAAAGGGAATGCACTAATATGGTTTATGAGTCTTGGAGGCCCTGTAATCACAACATGGGACCAAATGAAATAGGAATTCCTGAAAAAGTACCAGGACTACTGCCGAACGAGAGAAAAGAGGGAGGAGCTATTTAAAATGATGCAGAAGGAAGACGAGAATCTAGAAGACTTTGTAGAAAGGCTACAATACAATCTACAAAGATCCAGTCATCCCAATGTAAGTAAGGA
>ML789299.1:200563-238229 GCA_009831015.1 Picea engelmannii
CCCCCAGGTAGTACTTGAACCATTTGAAAGATGGGCCTTAGACTTCATAGGACCCATCAATCCTCCATCCAATCAAAAAGTTTATATACTGGTCTACACAGACTACATGACTAAATGGGTGGAAGCCAAGGCACTCCACAGAGTGACTGAAGAAGCAGTTATAGATTTCTTATTTAAAGACATATTCACCAGATTTGGAATGCCCAAAGAATTAGTTACAGATGGAGGACCTCCTTTCAACTCTCATGGGTTCAAAGACACCCTTCAAAAATATCATATTCAGCAGAGAATGACTACAACATACCACCCCCAAGCCAATGGAAAGGTGGAAAGAACAAACAAAGTAATAGAATCCATTCTCACAAAAATAGTGAAGGAAAGTAGAAATGATTGGTCCCACAGGCTCCTTGAAGCACTATGGGCCTACAGAACTACCTGGAGAAATACTACATGATTTTCTCCCTATGAATTAGTCTATGGAAAGAGTGTTGTTTTTTCTGTGGAATTTGAGATAAAAACCTTAAGGACTACTTTAGTTGCCAACCTTGACCTAAACGATGCCCAGACAGTCAGGCTGCAACAACTTAATGAACTAGAGGAGAAAAGACTAGATTCCATTCAACAAACAACCATAATTCAACGGCAAAGATCAAAATGGCATGACAAAAATATCAAAAACAAGTAGTTCCAAAAAGGTAGTTGGGCCCTATTGTATGATTCCCGGTTCAAAGAATTTCAAGGAAAACTGTGTACAAGATGGCTTGGACCCTACGAAGTAGACACAATTTTCCCTAATGGAACAGTAAGGCTCCTCACAATCGATGACTCCAGAACTCCGTTACTTGTAAATGGTCATCGGCTCTGTCTGTACCAGCAACCTATTTCTAAAAAAGATTTTAAGGCCAGATGCATGGCAGACGTCCATTTTCTCTTCCTCGAGGGGGTTTCTACCCCTAATAGCAATTAATTCTTTTAAGTTGATTTTCTTTAGTATTAGATTATATTAGATTTTGCTTACTAATAATCCCTGTCAAGAAATACCATGCTACAATCGTTTTTGCAGATTCCCGATCAAAGCACAGCCACCAGAAGAGGACGATTCCACTTAAAAGAGACGAGCTTTCACGATGTTGAAACAACGCTGTTCAACACTGTTAACTTTCACGATGTTGAAGCACCACTGTTCAGCACTGTTGACCTTCACGCTACTGAAACACCATCGTTCAACACTCTTGACTTGCTTTTGATGCCAAACCACCACCGTTCCGCACTTTTGACTTTTCTCTGTTGCCGAAACACCACTGTCAGCAATCCGCCCCTTTCCTTCATTACTGAAACACCAAACTCACACCTTTTCCCCCCATCACAGTTTGACAACCTTTTTTCCACTCCCTCACCATATTTCATCGACGAAACAACTCTGTCCAGCAATTGTTTCACCTTTTCTTTTTCCGTTGCTGAAACACCATTGTCAGCAACCCTTCATCATTTTCTTTTCTGTTGTTGAAACACCATTGTCAACAACCCTTCATCATTTTATCCGATGTTGAAACACCACTATTCATCACTTTCGACTTTATTCCGATGCTGAAACACCACCAATCATCACTTTTGACTTTCTTCCGATGCTGAAACACCACCAATCGGCACTTTTGACTTTCTTTTGATACTGAAACACCATTCATCAGCAGTTCTTCATCTACAACAATTGTTTCGTTCTTCTCTATTGATGAAACACCAGTCTTTGACCATCGTCTGTTAGCAAGCTTCTACGATTATATTTCATTAGCAAACCATCGACACAATCAAAGGTCTCCACCATGACAGGACTACCACAGAAAGGCATGATATCTCGTTGGCAGAACGAATCAAACGGTAAGGCGAGGTACGTAAATATTATGTAATTCAGTTAGGCTATAGTTAATGAGAAAGATTTTAAGCCATTATGACCATTTAAGTGCAATTATTACTAATCGCACTTGACGAGAGGGAAAGTACACATCAAATCCATGATACCATCATTTCACCCTATTTCATCGCCGCCATCCCCATTTCACCACCCTTTCACGCATTTAACCACTATTCCTGCATATAGTCCCTCAAAAAAATCGCTTTGTGCCAGAGCTGATACACAAACTCTCGACATTGTATCTTACTAAGCTAGTAGCCATGGGAGGAGCTGTCATACGAAATGAACCCGCCACCACAGCGCTGCTCGAACACTATCCAACAACGTATCAAATCTTATAGCAAGCAGGGTGGCTTAATTACTTCCGCAGACTTCAAGGATATAATGAGCAGCAATTCCTACAGTTCGCCCGAAATCTTCAGGAGAACCATTATGTCGTCCCAGGCACACGAATATCTGTAATAGAAGAAGAGATAGTAGAAGTCTCAGGCCTCCCTAGCGACGGCAGTCGAATGTTCAGCCGAAAGCATATCATCAGGGATGTCCAGCAGAGCTTCTTCCTGCCTGAGGAAAGAATTGTATTGAAGGGCAGGGGTGTTTAGCTTAGCTCACTGCCACCCCCGTGGCCAAAGGTCGCCAGATTCATCAAGCACTACCTGACCTGCAAAGGTCGATATCAGGTAGTCTACCAGCACGACTTTCTTCTACTTTCTCATTTAAGGCATAACAGATGGGTCAATATTCCATATTATTTGCTAGGCTATTTGAATAATATGGAACATTATTGTCGAAAGGAAAAAGATCCAACCCTGTCACTTACCCACCACCGTCTTGTTCAATTACTCATCAATAGGGGTTTTGACCAACAAAACCGTCCACTAGATAACCCACCCATAAACCCTCAACCAGCTGCCGAAATTCCCCAGGAGCAGCAACAACAAAACCCCCCAGACTTCCCCGAAGTACCCAATATCCCGCCCACAGAACCAACCAATCCAGTCAATCCCCCTACCCCACCAAATCCACCACATACCTTACCAGAGTCATCCACTCTCGCCCTTCATATTCTCAGTGATGGATCTGAACCGGATAATGTCACCTGCCCCATCATTAATGAAAGACCCTCACAAAAACGAAAACAAATCCCCCCCTTTCCACCCTTCTTGCGCAAAAAGAGAACAAGAGCCTCAATGAGGCCACCCTTTATGACCACTACCCTAGATTCCCCACCAATTCGATTGATACCCCGTACACCTCCAACCTCCCCAATCCCGGGATCTTTGCCTATTCTAACCATAGGCACTGAAACATAAGAACCAGATGCCTAGGATACTGTAACATCATTCGTCTCACATAAAGTAGTTGAAACACAAGAACCAGCTACCCACTCAGTGGCTGAAACACAAAAACTGGCCATAGCTAAAACACAAAAACTGGCCATAGCTGAAACACAAAAACTGGCCATAGCTGAAACACAAGAAACAACTATGGCTGAAACACAAGAACCAACCACTGATATTGACATGGAGTTACAGGAACCAGATGCCCAGACATCATTTGTTTCAAATAAAGTAGCTGAAACACAAGAACCAACTACCCATCCAGTGGCTGAAACACAAGAACCAACCACTGACTTCGAAATTGAATTACAGGAATCAGAGGCCCAAAATGCTACAACACCACCCTCCTCAAGCCAAGCAGTTGAAAAACCAACTACCCATTCAGTGGCTGAAACACAAGAACCAACCACTGACACAGAAATTGATATACAGGAATTAGAGGCTCAGGGGGCTGCAACCTTACTTTTCCTACACCAAGAAGTTGAAACACAAGGAGCAGCTTCCATACCTATAGCTCCTCCTCAACAACCAGAAGCAACAATGGTTGTTGTCTTGGAAGAAAATGAGTTTTTAAAGTCTCAAGTGGAAGCATATCAGCAAGAATTAGCCATGGCAAGGGAAGCATATGAAAAAGAACTAGATTCGTACACCTTAGCCCGAACACCAACCTCGTTCGAGAGAACTACAGAGAACTTGTGTAAAGATTACATGTGTTGCCAATGTGGAGATATTTACTATCAAGAAGGCTATAAGATAATTCAAGTGCCAGTGCCAGGAGCAGCCCCTATTCCTTCACCTTTTGTAGCCAAGGCAGAACCTGTTGCAACACAAGAACCAGCAGGCCCTACCAAGCTTAAGACTGAACCTGCTGCAACACAAGAACCAGCAGGCCCTTCCAAGCTTAAGACTGAACCTGCTGCAACACAAGAACTAGCAGACCCTCCCATGCTTAAGACTGAAGCCTCCATTGCAACAAACAAAGCCCCTACATGTGTCAACAAGGTTGTACAGACAGTGCCTATGGAGGAATTCACACCTCCCAACCAGATCAATCTCCCCACTTCCAGGGAACAATCCACTCAATCCTTACCTCATCCCACTACTTCTAACGCTGAAACACAGACTCAACTATGGGATGAACACGCAGAAATACAAAAATGGAAGAAAGAATATGATGAAACTCAGGCCAAAAACCTGCAAGTGCACAAACAAATCTGGATCAACCATACTTACTCAAATTGGGAAGTACTAGAACAGATACACGAGGAAGCTCGTGAGCTTAATAAGAAGAACAAATAATTGAAAGGTAAATTGGTCCTGGTATTTGATTTGGTGCAGAAGCTACTGGCCACAAGGAAGCCATCTTGCAACTACTCCTTATTCCTGATGGAGAGACTCACATGGTTTCAGATCAAGTCCATTATCGAAGGTAAACCCCATGCAGTAATACAATCAACAGATTTTATCAAAACTTTTGTAGTTGCCTCTACCAGGGATCAAAACCTCCTCTGTGAGGCATACTTTCATAATGAGGCTATTCCAGAAAACAGGTTGCTAAACATAAATCTCCTTGTTGGGGACATTCAAATTCAAGCATTTACTTCCTTTCTCTCTAATCAGATTTTGTGGCAAGATGACTCTTTGGCTGCTAAGCACAATGAAGATAATCGCCTCCTCTGGAGTAGACGAGAACCACAGAAGGCAACCACTTTTATCACAGAATATTATGAGTTCTTAAAACAACCAGGGGTGACTAAACATGTTCAGCAACTACAATCAGAAGTTCTCAGGACTGTGAACACACCATCAGATCCATAGAGATTCCTGCCCTCCAGGCCAATAACTTGTTTTGGTAGCAATCCACGGAGAAGAGAAAACAACACAATCCTTTTGGTCCTGCCAACCTAGAAGTAGCAATTTCCAGGATACCCAACTACATCCAGTGTGTTAGACATTGTGCTGAAAACTGGATAGGGTACCGGTTTTATTTTTCCATTCTCTGGTTGCCAATAGAAAGGTATCAAGTCAGTTATAAGCTTCCTAAGAAGGCAGAAACAACAACATGGAAAAGATTGCAGTAGGTGCAAGGGTTCAGAACACCGACAGACAGTACCTCCCACAGTTACAGCTTGAGTAACTTACATGATCAGAGTCGGTATCCAGACTCTGATTCAGAGTGAGTTGCCTAAGGACACGCAACACCTTGAGTTGGGGGGGATGTTAGGACCACACAATGTACCTTTTTTCCTATACTTTTTTCCACTATTATACTCTTGATCACCCATATTTAGACTCATACTATCACTTTATCTGATCATCCCAAAGGTATACAACGTCCCTTCTCATTACTATCTGTTTAATCTATTTTGCATAATATTTTACATCACTCTCGTACTTGACCATTGATTAGAAATGCATAAGTGTTCAGAACTGCAGATTTTCATTTGAGGCCTATTGCTGAAACACAGAACTGTCCAAGGTCGTTGTTGCTGAAACACAGAACTGTCCAAGGTCGTTGTTGCTGAAACACAGAACTGTCCAAGGTCGATGTTGCTGAAACACAGAACTGATACAGAAACACGGAGCTGATACACAGTCCAGAGTTGCAGATGCTGAAACACAGAGGAAACCGCCAGGACCGACGATGCTGAAACACAAAGGAATCCATTACAGTCAACGGTCAACAAAGCTCTAACCGTCGCTCCTACACAAGAATTCTGACACAGTCAGAGCGCAATTCACGTGGTTGAAACAACCCACGAATTGCGATGCTGAAACAACATCAACAACAATGAGAAGGAGCTGTTACACCAGCCGTAACAACAATACCTCATTCAACTCCTGTAATAGCATTCGGTTGCGTAAGACTAGGACATCCTATGCTAGTTTAGAAAGTAGATCTGACTGAAGATAGGACTCAGATACACATTGTAAATTATTGTATCTAAGGGATTCCCTCTTTAAATAAGAGGAAATCACCATTCGAGGGATCCAAGTTTTATGTATTGAAGAAGCTCCAGAGAAGAGGGACATATTCTATTTTCCAAATTGTAATGTGATATTCCGATAGATGAATAGAAGACTGCTTTGAGTATCCTTCTCTAGCTTTTTCGTTTCAGGGGAATCTTGTGAGAAGGGAGGGCCCACCTTCTTCACAAGATTCACCCATTAGTTTAGAAGTGTGTTAGTACAATCTCTGTTTATGCTTTGATTAACTTTTGTTTTCTGAAACACTGCTTTTAATGGATTCCGCTTTGCTGAAACACTATTGACTCTGTCTTAGTTTATTAAATGAAATTCGTAATTCTTTTTATCAGCAATCTTGTGTGATGATTTTATGAGGCTAGCCAGAGATCGGGTTAAGGGTTCCTGCTCAGACAGGAAGGAATCAGAACATCTTGTTCTCTGTAGATTTCATTTAATTATGCAAGTGTGCTAGCCAGAGATTGGGTTAAGGGTTCCTGCTCAGATAGGAAGGAATCAGAACATCCTGTTCTCTGTAGATTTCATTTAATTCTGCAAGTGTGCTAGCCAGAGATTGGGTTAAGGGTTCTTGCTCAGACAGGAAGGAATCAGAACATCCTGTTCTCTGTAGATTTCATTTAATTCTGCAAGTGTGCTAGCCAGAGATTGGGTTAAGGGTTCCTTCTCAGACAGGAAGGAATCAAAACATCCTAACCTCTGTAGATTTCATTTAATTCTGCAAGTGTGCTAGCCAGAGATTGGGTTAAGGGTTCCTGCTCAGACAGGAAGGAATCAGAACATCTTGTTCTCTGTAAATTTCTATTATTCCTACAAGTGTGCTAGCTAGAGACTGGGTTAAGGGTCCCTTCTCAGAAAGGAAGGGATCAGACTATCCTGTTCTCTATAAACCTCAATTTCACAAGTGTGCTAAACAGAAATAGGGCTTAAGGCTCCTGCTTAGAAAGGAAGGAACTAGAGGGCCTTGTTCTCTGTTAGATAGAGTTAATTGTCTTATGCATTACTGTTTTCATGAAAGAGTGTTAGTACTGAAGTCTCTATTTGAGAGTAAGGGTCTTGTTCTCTGGTTGCAGAATAGTTTTTCTTTCCCATTGCAAATGTTATCCTAATGTAATCCAGTATTCTTAGATTAATCTTTAAGATATGCAATAGGGAAGTTGCTTTAGATATACAATTGAGGTAAGCGAAGACTCGGATTCATAAATTGAAAGGTTCTTGGCCGAAGAGGATCCAATGTCATATGGACTTTGCCCTGACAGACCCTACGATTATGTTAGCAATCTGCCTCCATGTATAAAGGATAATCCTAAATTTCTTGGCATTTGATTATGTGATAAACCTACATGTCGCGTGGACGATTCTCCAACCGTTAATGCTATCAGTGCCAATGCATAGTCCCTACAGCCACAGTGTAATGAGTGTCGATCTTGGATCGACAGGTATTATATGGATGTGCCTTTACTACAGTCCCGGCTTAAATATTTGAAAGACCAATTGGATTCTTTGACAAACGAGAACAGTAGATGATCAAAATCAGGACCAGGGGTCAAAATTTAGCTCAAAAATCAAAGTTCTTGGAATTTCCTCAAAACAAACAAGAGTGTAGCCCTCGTCATCACGAACCCAACGCAACTCGTTTGGGTTCAAACAGATGTCAAGAGCGAGAGATATCGCGATATGTTTGAATCGTCAAATAGGTAAGAAAAGGGATGCTGACTGTGCATTCCATACAGTCTGGACAGGTTGACATGGAAGAGACCATACACTGACATGGTAGAGGTGATGTGGCAGGTTCAGGTTGGATGACAGTTGGACGAATCATGTTTCGACACGTGGCAGTTTTTGGTTTGTGGTTGGGTGCCACATGGCCCAGTCATGGGCTGCCACGTGGCACCATTATATTGGTTATTGGTTCAAAATTTTATGGAGTCCATGGGATTCAAACCCTGGACCTCCCCACCGGCCAAGCCTTTGCAAAGTCTTCCCTGCCAATACACTGTGCTTTGTTTCTTGTTAACCATATGTTTTAATATATATTTAAATTTGAATTACTTTGTGTGGTTGGCGCGGGGGTCCGAGCTGGGGCTTAGCCACAGCCCCCGGTCACACAACCATTACATATGACCATAACATATGTTGTATGTGCGGGAATTTTGTTAGTTACACGGCTAAGCCCACGGTTATATTATATGAGCAATGGTTATACCCTTGGCACGATTTATTTGATTTGGAACCTGTTTGTGCATGCGCATGGTCACATGTGTTTGTGCATAGGGCCACTGGCATGCCCGACCATTGTCATTTAATTGGGCTTGGCCCCTTTTGTAGGCGCGCGAGGTCATATGGACCCATGTGCCCACGGGTTTGATGGTTAGGGGCTGGTGCACCAATAACTGTCCTATAGTTTGATCCATTTTTTGGTTATGTGCATGTGCTAGGTTTAAGCACACGTTTTGGAGCGTGTTCTTGGTCAGAGCACACAGAGGTGCGTTTTGGCGAACCAGAGACAACAAGCTTGAAGGAAGAGAATAGCAGGAGGCCTATCTTCTTTAGTTTTTGGCCGAATGAGGTGCCGTAAAATCCCATCTAGGGGTTTTTGGACGTTCTGAATCCATTGGCACTTTTTTCACAGCCATTTGAAGACTTCTTTTGTAGTTTTTTAACCATTGAAGTTTCAGGAAGCTCCAGGGAGCTTGAAGCCCTCATTGATTGAGGTCATGTTTTGGTGAGTCCAAGTTTGTTTTATGTGACTGAATAGTCATTTTTGGCTAATTGTTATGCTTTGAAAACATTGGGATAGGTTTCAGAGGCTTTTGAGGACTTTTACAGGTGTTTTTTCCAAAGAGAATCTCAGTGAAGCTTATGGCCACATGTAGAAGAGGTCATGCCTAGATGAGCCATGATCCGTTTTCAGAGTTTTATTAGTCATTTTTGGGGTTTTTATGTGTTCTGATCCAAATGGTACAGTCAGAATTTCCATTGGATTTTAGCAGCGGCTTGTAAAATAATTTTTGACAAATTAATCCCAGAGAGCCAAGTCCATTGATGGAGGCTCAAGGAGATGTAGCCCGGAGAGGGGTGAACTCCTTTATCATGCTGTTATTGTTGTGAGTTTTATGGTTTATTTGCTGCAAGTTATGTTGTTGAGTATTTATTTAAAGAACATATTTAACCATTTAAAAGAACATTTTCTCACCCATGAACATTTAAAGGAAGAAGCATAAACTTAGAACATAATCTATCTTGCATTCTTTAACACATGGAGCAAGGTCCTGTAAAGTTTATTTTAATGAAGTAGAGGGTGCTTGCATAGAATAACAAGTTAGCCTTCTATTTTTAGATCAGTAGACTCCAATCCATAACTCAAGCAAAATACAAACGCCTAAAAACTACAAGATCTGTCATTTTTAAGAATGTAGAGGCAGTGACAACAATAGTAAACTCCAAGATTATTTGACATGTTTTAATCCCATGATTTGAGGTATGATCTTTTTCAAGTTTAGCATGATTTTGTCACTATCAATTTAGAATATACGATTTGTTTGAATAGATTACCTTTTAGTTTGTTTTGTGAATAAAATATGATTGTAGTTGTAATTATAACTAGCTACAGAATCGTAAAATTCTGTAGCCAGTTAGAAAAATTCGAATTGGTTGATTTAACAATTGAAAATGTATCTAAAATCTTCCCATTTTTTATTTTTTTTCAGGAACCCATGATTTTCAAGGAGATATGAAGCACTGTTGATATCTCCCAACCATACCATCTTTGTGTTTTTAGTAAATAGATTAGGCTGTTTGTATTTTGATATCAAGTAAAATCAGGGAGGTTGCATCCCCCATATTTTTGGAACAGATTTGATGTTATCAACATGAAACATTTTGTTCCTGGAACCTATATAAGCATGTTATTTTGTAAACATGAGATCATCTCTACCTGGGGCAAGACTATGGATTTTTCATTTACAGACTTGAATGAAATATAATACTCGTCATAACTTTAGCTTTTCTGTATTGTGGTTTTATTCAAGTCATGATTATTTCAATTTGTAATTAGATTATGATTGCTTTCGCTATCGTGGTTTAATACAAATTGGTATGATAAAAATTTATATATTATCCATGTTTTATGTTCTAGATTTAACACACAGCAATCATTTTGTTCAAACTTGAATTAAGAGATTTATCTTTATCTTTTATTGAATGTTTATACACAATTTCTCACAGTTGGATTTATCTTAATGTGGTTGCTTGTGAAATTATGAGATTGTTGTGATCATATCTCTTATATGTTCTATCATTCGAATTCCATCATCACTGCTTCACATTTATGAGAAGAAATTGTAGGATTTGTTGCGGGCTACCTCATCAAACAAGGAGATTGGATGATACACACTGAAAAAATATTGGATGCGGTAATAGGTCAGTTTGTTAGTTTAATTTCATTAGTTTAATGAATACATAAATTTCCTCCATTTAAAACATATTCTACTATCTGTTATTTCTGTTTTCAATTAGACAGTTTGATATTCCATTTCTAGAGTATAAACAGATTAAATAATAGTTTTACTATTGTTTAAAAAAATCAATTTGTATTCGATTTTCGTGGATTTAGATTAAAATTCGTATTGTGTACATATTATATATATATTAGAAATAGAATCATTTGTATATATTGTACATATAATAAGTAGAGTTATTTAATAAATATTAGTTAGTTAAACTGTAAATATATATTAGATCTATATATAGTTTTCAACGATTGTTATTCATCAAGTTATTGCATCTTCTTTAGTTTTGTTTTTTTTTTCGCTTTCTTTAGGACTTAGATCGGCCAACGGAGCCGCTAAACCCGTCAGAGTGGATTAATCCAAATAGCTTGGGTTAATTAGACAACCCTAGACTGGATTCACTCCTCCAATTGATGAGCAGTCAATTTTGCCCGTCAACAAATGGCGCTAGAAGGAGGGCCTGAAAAATATTAATGGCATCAGGAGGTTGTAAGACTCCTCCACCATCTACCCGCTCACCTATAGTAACTAGAATTCGTTCAAACGAGAACATTGTACCTCAAACAACAACCACATAAAACGACGATCTATGGACCACAGTTGAACCAGTAACTCCAAATCCTACATGTGGTGACATACAAGAGATTGTTCGACAATCTCTCATAAGAACACACAGTGCCTTAGCCCATATAAGACAACCAAATTGACCTTTGAATCAACCATTAGAATTTTTTGATATCAGAGAATAACTTGGAGGTACTAACCTTACCTTAAACCCTATAGATCCAATCCTCACTCCTGCAGCAGGAGGATCTGGTATACCACCATCACCACCTCCTTCATCTCCTTCTTCTTCTGGAGAAGAATCCTCTCATGAAGGCAGTTCCTCATCCCATCCTTCGACACCACCCACACCTATGTCCAACCCAAACAATCCTGCCAGAACCTGGCTTGACCAAGATGCATTGGCCATACCTGGGCCTCAACATCCTTTACCCAAGAACTCGAAGAAATGGCTCCATAAATTTGACCCAGACTCCAAATAGATCGTTGAAGATCACATCAAAAATTTTATGTTAGCCATTAGACTCCGTAGTGTTGAGCATGAAGACGTAGTCTGTAGAATGTTTCCCTACACCTTTGAAGGCAATGCCTCTACATGGTACTTTTCCCAACAGCCCCACACCATCGTGTCATGGGAGAAATTCGAATCCTGTTTCCTTGAGAAGTTCGGAGACAACAAGTCTCCTGAAGTTCTAGTCATGGAGCTTTCTAGTTTAATAATGAACCCCAAAGAAAAGAATAATGACTTTAATCAAAGGTTCTTGACACTAAAGAACCGAATCCCCACAGATTCGATTCTTACTGAGAATCTAATTATCACATATTATACGAAAACCTTACATCAAAACATAGCCATTTGGGTAAAGAGATCCAAGAAAGCCATGTTGTTAGAAGCCTTCGAAGAGGCCAGTCAGATCGAGAAAGACATTCTCAGTTTAAAATACACTACTAGAAATGAGACAGAGGCTAGTTCATCTTCCAAAACAAAAATCGAAATCCTCCCTAGACCTTCCCAAAACAAAGCTCAACCTGAAAGTTCAGATTTAGAAAACTTATAGAAAGTCGTTCAAAAACTGTCCAACCAAGTTATAGATTTGAAAAGGTTGGTTGAAGAAGCTTCTTCGAGCAAATTTCCTTACAAAACCCCTTTTAGGAAGCCTTTTCCCACCAACCGACCTAATTCAAATACTGAAGGCCTAAATCTAGAAAGCATTCAATTTTCTATTCAAACGATTCTAGAAGCACACGATAACTTGATTCCTCCTGAGATTCCTGAAGAAGTAGCTGAACAAGAGACAGTAGAAGAAGATGAATCCTCTCCAAATATTTTCAGACATTTTTCGGATAACATGTTTCAAGCTAATTTCAAAATAGTGCATCCTTACAATACTAGGAGCAAGACATCAAATAAGCCTTCTTCCGAAATCACTATGAATTTGCCTCCAAAACAGTCTAAATCAACTGAGACTAAATAGAATTCAGTAAACCCAAGTTTGGATTATGATTTGGTTGAGGATCTTAAAAATCTTAGGGCTAACATTTCTGTTTACGAATTATTAAAATTCCCTTTCCTTCTACAAAAAACGTTGCAGAATATTGTAGAGAACAATCCGATCAGTAACAAAGGTGTTCAAAACAACCCCAAAATTCCTTAGAAGGCCTCTGCCAAAACTACTTCCGAGCCTCATGATAAAAGATACCTTCCTGTAAATAATGTAACAAATGTAGATAAACCAGTTTCAGAGGCTACGAGTAAAAAGAAACAAGCTTACACTATTAATACTCGTAGAAATCTCTCTCGATTTTTGTTAAATTTTGAAATTTTCAATAGGAACGTACATAAATGTATGGTATATTCAGGTGCATCATATAACATAATTCCTTGGTCTGTTTGTCAAAAGATTAATGCCGAAGTTCAACCATCCAACTTGAAAATTATCCATCTTGATCGAACTAGTGTTAAAGTGATAGGCGAATTAAGAAATGTGCTTAGTCTAATCCTAAAGTTCATCAAGTGATTGATATTATTGTTGTAGATATCCCATATGTTTATGGTTTGTTTTCAAGTAGAGACTAGTTAGAACAATTACATGGCTATTTTGCGATGGATTGGTCTCACCTGTGGCTGCCCGAGAATGGAAATCCCAACAGAATCAAGGTAAATCGTGAACGTTATCTGAAGTTCATGGTGACTAATTTAAATGATCCCAATGAGCCATTCACTCCTTCTACTGATTTTCCCTAAATACAGGGGATGGATACTTTTTTTGTAATTTCATGACCAAAACTTCTACTATCACTAACCCAGAACAACAGTCTGAAATTTTGACATATATGTAGCCAAAAGCTTCCTCTCAGTGGTCACATGCAATCGAAAAAAATAAAATATGGTCTCTGTACTTTGATGGGTCAAAATCTAAGGAAGGAGCTGGTGCAGGCTGCGTGCTCATCGATCCAGCAGGTAACAAGACTCTGATTGCTTGCCGGCTATAGTTCAAATGTACAAACAACACAACAGAATATGAGGCACTCCTGCAAGGCCTCAAAAAAGCATTAGATCTGAACATTCAAAATTTGACTGTCTTTGGTGATTCGAAATCGTGGTTAGACACGTAAAAAATTCTATGCACTATTTATCTCCGCACCTTAAAAGCTACCAAACTGAGGTATGGAATTTAATGAACAAGTTTTCTTCATTTAACATAAATTCTATTCCTAGATTGAATAATTCAGAAGCTAATTTGTTAGCTAATGTCACCTCAAAACTTTTTCCTGCAGAAGGCTTATCTCCGAATGCATTTTCCGTTGAACTGTTGTTCAGACCGTCCGTCCCGGACAACATCACGAATTGGAGAGTCTTCGATGACGATCAACAGATTATAAGTTTTCTACATATGGAAGAAACTTTCCAGGGCGTGGTGATCGACAAAGGTACCCATGACAAAAATCTTCGTGACTTTACGGTAATACCAGATCTGAGATCTCCATAATCTTCATCAAACATGGTAAATTCTATCCTGAATTCTGTGCATAGATTAGAAAATTTTTATGATCTTCACGACAAGTTCAGAAAATCAGTGAAATGTAAAACAAATAGTTCCTCTTTGACGCATGAAAAAGTAAATTTGGGAACTAAACACAACCCACAGTGCATTAATTTAGGGGTGGGGTGTTCTGAACAAGAAAAATTAGCGTTTATTAAGTTATTTAAGGAATTCAAAGATGTTTTTTCTTGGACATACGATGACTTAAAAACCTTTGATCCTAACATCATACAACACATCATCGCCATGAAACCCCAAACCCAACCTTTTCAACAAAACTTAAGGAAAATGCACCCAAAACTCGAACCAACGGTCAAGAAGGAATTAAACAAACTCCTGAACGCTAAGATAATCTTCCTAGTTAGGCACACACAATGGGTCTCTAATATTGTCCCTGTTAGAAAGAAGAGTGGTGAGATTCGACTATGTGTTGATTTTCAAAATCTTAACCGAGCGTATGATAAAGATAACTACCTTGTCCCTCCCATGGAACAAATCCTTCAATAGGTGTCTGATTCTGAAAGATTATCCTTGTTGGATGGTTTTTAAGGGTATAACCAAGTCCTTATGTCTCCTCCAAACCAACTCAAAACCACCTTCCGCACTCCATGGGGCACCTACACTTATAGAAAGATGCCCTTTGGACTCATAAACACTGGTGCCACTTTTCAGAGAGCGATGGACATCACTTTCTGAGGCTTAATCAATCAATTTGTGGTAGTTTACCTGGATGACATCACTGTCTTCTCAAAAAATAAAGAAGATCATCTAGCTCATTTAAGATCTGTTCTACAACGATGTCGTAAGTACGACATTTATTTGAATCCTAAAAAATCTATCTTCACAGTAGAACAAGGTAAACTCCTCAGATTCATTGTATTGAGCTAAGGGATGATTATCGACCCTGAAAGAACTCAATTCATTTCAAAACTGCCCCCTCCCTTGTCAAAAAAGTCCATGCAATCTTTCTTAGGTCAGATAAACTTTGTTAGGAGATTCATCCCCAGCTTTTCAGAAATGGTGAGACCATTACAAAACCTAATAAAAAAGGATGTACAGTACCATTAGGGACCTTTAGAAATCCAAGCTTTTGATTCAATAAAAAAGGCCATAATAGATTCTCCTTCGCTAATGAGCCCCGACTTTTTGCAAGACTTCACCCTCTACATGTTTGCCTCTGAATGATCATACGTTGTCGTCCTAACTCAAAAGAACGCTGAAAACAACAAAGTCCCAATCACCTTTATGAGCTCATCCTTCAAGTGGGCGGAACTTAATTACCCAACAGTAGATCAACAAGCCTATGCTATTTTCAAAGCAGTAAAGTACTTCCGATCTTATCTGTTGAAATCTAGGATGAAAATCATTGTCCCTTACTCGACTGTCAGAAATCTGTTAGTACAAAAAGAACTAGCCGAAAAAAGGGCAAACTGGGTCACATCCTTGCAAGAGTATGACATAGAAATCACCCCAACACAAATAGTAAGAGGCCAAGGTTTATGCAAGTTGGTCACTGATTCAGGTGTAGGATAGCAAGAAGAAAATGATATGTTAAATCCAGGACAACACTATCAAAATCAAATCTGTTGTGCACAAAACCCTGTTAGTCCCTGGTATGATGACATCAAATTTTGTCTTATACACGAATCATCTCCCCATCACCTTGATCCCACAAAAAGGAGAGCACCAAGATTAAAATCTGCTTCTTTTCAGCTGATTAATGGTATTTTGTTTTGTCAAAATTTTGATGGAGTACTAATGCACTGTCTTGAGAAAGATGAAGCAGAAAAAGTCTTATTGGAATTGCATGCAGGAGAAGCTGGTGGGCATTTTGGTGGAGACATCACTGCCCATAAAGTATTAAGAGAAGATTACTACTGGCCTACCCTTTTTAAATATGGTCATGCTTTGTGTCGCAAGTGTGTAATTTGTCAAAAAGCATCCGGATGGATATAGAAACCAACTTTCCCTTTGCAACCAGTTTCAGTAGACTCCCCTTTTCAACAATGGGGTCTAGATATTATAGGCCCAATCAATATGCCATCCTCACAACAGCATAAATATATCATAACAACCATATATTACTTCACCAGGTGGTCAGAGGCTACCCCATTAAAAGCTGTAAATACCAGCCAGGTAATATCCTTCTTGAATTCAAATATCATTACTCGTTTCGGTATCCCTGAATGCCTGGTATTTGATAATGCTTATTATTTTTCGTCTCTTGAAATGAGTGATTTCGCTCTAGAAAAAGGAATTAAATTAAAGTACTCTGCCAGCTATTACCCCCAAGGAAACGGTTTGGCAGAATCGACTAATAAAAATATGATCAAAATTATCAAGAGAACGGTCTCCGAAAACCATAAAAATTGGCATAATGCATTGTTAAACACAATCTGGGCCGATAGAGTAACTCCTAAAACTGTTGTGGGTAACTCATCTTTCTTTCTCGTTTATGGCAGGGAGGCGATTCTTCCACCACATCTCCTTCTTCCATCTTTGTAGTTATCGCATAAAGTATAGGAAGAAGACTATCCCCCTTTGGAGAGTCGAATTAACACTTTGTTAAAATTAGAAGAAGTGAGGGCTCAAGAAAAACGGAAATTGGATCAACATCAACTTATTGTTAAAAAATGGTTTGATTCCAATTCTGCTTTTGACATAAATTTTGAGGTAGGTGACCTTGTCCTAAAATGGGACAAACCTCATGAGGGAAAAGGAGAGCATACAAAGTTTCAGAACTTGTGGTTGGGACCATTTTTAATTGCTGAGAAATTGGGTCCCAATTCCTTCTGATTACAGAATTTAGAGGGACAGCCAGACACCTTTCTGGTGAATGGCCAAGCTCTAAAAAGGTACTTTGCCTAATGACACTTCCATGTACACTGTGTAAATATTTTTTGTTTTGTTTGTTGTTTGTTTTTCTTTGCTGGTTTGTTTTGATTTTTCCTTTATGCTTATTAGTCTTTCTTTTTGAAACACACATGCTTGCATCATGGGATAGCTTAGACGAAGAGATCAGAAAAACTTCCCCTCTAAAATGACTGCTGAAAGTTGTTTAAATATCAATTGTGATATTTTTCTAAGTTTGAATCCATGTTAAAGATAACTTGTTGTTTGAAAAGCGCTTCTTGATTTCAATCTGCAACTGAAGGTATTCACGATCATCCATAAAAATTATTTTTACGTTGTCCCTGTTCCTTAAGAGAACAACTCAAAGATGTATCCCTGCTCTTGAAAGTTGGTTTTATTAACAAACTATTTCTAGATCTTAATGAAGGATAGCTAAGAAATTTCTTCAATGTCTGTAATTTACTAAGATGTGTCCAAAAACTAGGATTTTCAGCGTCACCCCACTCTATTAAAAAATTTTAAAACTAAATAACCTTCAGAGAGATGTGGGAAGTGCTTGTAAACTCATCGGGATACTGAACAGGTCTTCTGGTAGCGGGTAAATGCATGCATGACGCCAAGATAACTTCGACAGGGTACTGAACAGGCCCATTGGCAGCGAAGCAATGTCAGGTATATAAAAATTCTCAGATATGGATTCTGTTTTGACCTTAAATGTCCTTCGTTCTGATCTGGAACTTCTTGAAAGGATACAGATATCAGAGTGGGTTAATTGACATCCTTGTCGAGGCTATGGAAGCCTATTGGCAATAGCATCCCTGTCAACAGTATTGAATATTTTAACTCTAATATCATGACTCTCTTTTGTTAAGATTGTCATCAGTTTTCGTCTTTTTAAAATAACAGTAATCTGAAACCGGAATGCATTATAATTGTTTACGATGTTTAGACAACTTTTTGGTTGTTTTTTATTCGAATTTTTTTTCTAATTATCCTAATCTAAACTCGTTCATTTGGCAGAGATAACTACTTCTCCCAGCGTGTCGCCATTGTTGGCAACAATAATATAATTTCTATTGTTTATAAGATGCCTACACAGGGTCTCTAAATTTTCATTACTCGTCATGACCATTATCACTAAATGACACTTGTCACTTGTCGCTTTTTACATATCTTCCTTTCAAGTTTTGTTTTCATGACTATAAGCATGAAAACTCCCAGCTGGAATTGACACTTTGTTTCGATTTTTTATTAAAGGAAAACTGTTCATATGGTCTATTATTGAATTGTCATATTTTTTCTATGAACATGATTGTTCTCCTTGTTTATAACTCCTTGGTTCTAAACGTGCCTTGGTTACATAAGTGAAAGACCTCCATGCATTAATTTTTGATTGATATTAATGGATTTTTCATTTATAAAACTTTTAATTATTCAATTTGTATTTGATACACTTACCTTTGTAATCAAGCTATGGATGTGCGTACTATGGTTTTCAAGTGTTCTGATCCTCATACGTACCCATATGTCAAAGTGTCATATGAAGTACAACATGTTATTACTGCTATGTATGGCCTCGGGCTTCACCATTTCATTCCCACACATGGTGATTAATGCCTCTGCCTACTGTTTGAACTATCATAACATTGTTTTGTGGAAACTCGGGGCTATGGCTCTGTGTTTTTTTTTATCAAACCCTACCTCTGAGTTCTATGTTGATTCCCTTCTGATCGCCATGGCTCCAGTGGTAAGGATTGAGCCCAATGGCATCCAAAGATTGTTAGCGTATCATAATGCCAGGGACGATTTAGAAAGGAATGGTTGGCATTTATTCATTGAAAAAATTGAGGGTTTCAATCTGAGAGTTTCCCAAGAGTTCACATTGACCTTCAACGGTTGTAGAGAAAATATAGGTGACATGCAGCTAGAGGTAACTGAAGATTTTTTAAGCCAGACCAGGGGTTTACCAGCTGTCGGGAAAAAATGGTTCAAGAATGCAAAAGTTGAAGAGGTCCCCTGGACTCTGATGTTTACCTCACGGAAAATTACTAGTTGCGACTGAGGTATGCCTGTCTCATCCTTAAAACCTAGGTGGCATGATCTACTTGCTATTGTGAAACAGTTCATTACATTTGAAGGAAGATTTGGGTTAGTTTTTATGTATCATCTACGATTGCTTATGAGTTTCATTGACTTCTCGTTGAACATGCCCTACTTCCTGCTTAGAAGTCTGTACAAGATGGGAAAATGATTTAGGAGGAAGAGGTCTGATTCGAGTTTATTCCATCATGGTTTAATTAAAATTATCCTTGTGCATTAGTTGCAATTACACAACGATTGTTGGGATGATTTTGTTTTATGAAATGGCTTTGGCAATAATGATTTGGGACAGGTTGATAAGTCTGTTGTCATAGAAACCCTTGTAAAACCTACCACTTCTCCTCCACCACTCCTACTCTATGATCCTTCCCCTAATATCGAACCCTCAACCTACCCTGATGTTACTCAACCTGAGAATCAACCGGGTTCGTACCCTAAGAGTCGCACTAAAACTGTTAAAAAACCCACAGGGAAGAAGCCAAAGGGCAACGTCGATGTTAATTACAAGAATAAAAGGGTTGGTCGTTTGATTTCATGATGTTCTCAAAACAAATCCAAACCCTGTGCAGACACAAAAAACACAATTGAGGTAAGCGAATACTCGGATTTAGAAATTGAAAGGTTCTTGGCCAAAGAGGATCCAATGTCATATGGACTTTTCCCTAACAGACCCTACGATTATGTTACCAAAATACCTCCATGTCTAAAGGATAATCCTGAATTTCCTGGCATTCGATTATGTGATAAACCTACATGACGTGTGGATGATTCTCCAACCATTAATGTTATCAGTGCCAATGCACAGTCCCTACAACCATAGTTTAATGAGTGTCGATCCTAGATCGACAGGTATTATACGGATGTGCCTTTACTACAATCCTGACTTAAATCTTTGAAAGACCAAATGGATTCGTTGACAAACAAGAACAATAGACTCCAATCCATAACTCAATCAAAGGACAAACACCTAAAAACTACAGGATCTGTCATTTTTAAGAATGTAGAGGCAGCGATAGCAATATTAAACTCCAAGATTGCTTGATATGTTTTAATCCCATGATTTGAGGTATGATCTTTTTCAAGTTTAGCATGATTTTGTCACTCTCAATTTAGGATATACGATTTGTTTGAATAGATTACCTTTTAGTTTGTTTTGTTTGTTGAATAAAATATGATTGTAGTTGTAATTATAACTAGCTACATGATCGTAAGATTCTGTAGCCAGTTAGAAAATTCGAATTGGTTGATTTAACAATTGAAAACGTATCTAAAATCTTCCCATTTTTATTTTTTTTCAGGAGCCCATGATTTTCAAGGAGATATGAAGCAATATTGAGATATCCCAGTCATACCATCTTTTTGTTTTTAGTAAATAGATTAGGCTATTTGTATTTTGATATCAAGTAAAATCAGGGAGGTTGCATCCCCCATATTTTTGGAACAGATTTGATGTTATCAACATGAAACATTTTGTTCCTGGAACCTATATAAACATGCTATTTTGTAAACATGAGATCATCTCTTCTTGGGGAAATACTATGGATTTTTCATTTACATACTTGAATGAAATATAATACTCATCACAGCTTTAGCTTTTCCGTATTGTGGTTTTATTCAAGTCATGATTATTTCAATTTGTAATTAAATTATGATTTCTTTCGTTTTCGTGGTTTACTACAAATTGATATGATAAAAATTTATATATTGTCCATGTTTTATGTTCTAGATTTAACACACAACAATCATTTTTTTCAAACTTGAATCAAGAGATTTATGTTTATCTTTTATTGAACGTTTATACACAGATTAAATAATAGTTTTACTGTTGTTTAAAAAAATCAATTTATATTCAATTTTCGTGGATTTAGATTAAAATTCATATTGTGTACATATTATATATATATATATATATATATATATATATATATATATATATATATTAGAAATAAAATCATTTGTGTATATTGTACATATAATAAGCAGAGTTATTTTATAAATATTAGTTAGTTAAATTGTACCCATCAACATGCTCTTACATCATACTCCTCTTCAAAAAATGTTTCATGGACTCTATCCATGAGATCCTACATTGTCTTTCCATGCTTCTAGATATTATTTTTAGTTATCCAAATGGCATGTTCTTATGGATGATCTTTCCACTTAACCAGATATTCATAATAAATTTTTCTCTCTGTCTTCTTAGCAATTCTTTGATTCAAAATATTCTCTATTTGTGGCTTCTCTGCTATGGGAATCTGTCACTTCCAATGAATCTCCTCTTGATCATTCATCCTTTTTGTATCATTTGTCCTGTAAGGGTATAAGCATGCTACATTGAATATTGGAAATATTCCAATGTCTTTTCGAAATTCAATCTCATAAGCATTTGTAGATAATTTTCTGAGGATCTTACAAGGTCCTATCTTATTCATCTTCAGCTTGTTTTATTTCCCTTTCAGAAATATTTCCTTCCTCGGGTGTGCTAAAACTTGATATCCAACTTCAAAATTCACCTCTCTTGTTCTCTGTTCTATTATGCTTTTGTATTTATGGCTGCTATTTTGTAGATGTCCTTTAATTTGATCATGCAACTTTTGCATCTCTGTAGCAAAGTCTCCTTCTCCTACACTTTGGAATTCATCTCATCCCAAATATCTTAACTCTGAAATTCCTCTTGGACTCATCCCATATACTATCTGGAATGGGATCTTACCATTAATCCTATTTGGTGAGTGATTATATGAAAAATCTGCTTGGGTTAGAATTTGATCCCACTGACTGTTATGTTCAATGACCAAAATCCTTAACAGATTCCCTAAGCTTCGATTCACTACCTCAGTCTATCCATATGTATGAGGATGATATCCTAAAATGAAAGACAAACTTGTCCCTAGATTCTTCCACAAGGTTCTCCAAAAGTGTCCCACAAATTTAGTATCTATGCTTGAAACTATGATCTTGGGCAACCCATGCAATCTCCATGAAAAACAAATTCTCTATGTGAGTAGCATAACTGGTTTTATAGAATGGTATGAAATGTGCCATCTTCAAAAATCTATCAACCACTACAAATATTGAATCACTTCCTCTCTGGGTTCTTGGCAATCCCAGAACAAAGTCCATACTTATAGCATCCCATAGCCTATATGGAATAGGAAATGGTTGATACAATCCAATGTTTTGTTGATTTCCTTTAGAATATTGGAAAATTATGCATCTTTCCATGAACTTCTTCACATCATACCTCATCCTTGGCCAATAGTATGAAAAAATCAACTATGCATACGTTTTATCATGGCCAAAGTTTCCAACCAATCCTCCACTATGTTTCTCCTTTAGCAAATTATCCCTCACTGAGAATTTCGGGATACATAACCAACTTCCCTTCAATAAAAGTTCATCTTGGATCAGATACTCCATCCATTGATTTTTGTCTCTTAGAAAAGGTTCCTCGCATGCTTCATAAGATTCCATGAAATCCAGGTCTTCTTGATACATCTCCTTGAGGTGTTCAAATCCCAAAGTCTCCACTTGGAATTCATGAAAGATCAAACATCTCTTGCTCAAAGCATATGCAACTTTGTTAGTGCTTCCACTAATATTCTTAATAAAAAAAGTAAAATTATGCATGAATTCTACCCATTTGGCATGTCTCTAGTTCAATTTCTCTTGTCTCATTATAAACTACAAATCATGATTGTCAATATACAAAACAAACTCCTTCGCGATAAGATAATGCCTCCACATTTTCAAAGCTTTAATTACAACATAAAATTCCTTGTCATATGGTGAATACTTCCTCTTAACATCATTCATCTTCTCAATGAAATACACAACATGATTATTATCTTGACTTAAAATTGTGCTAATGGCTACTCTGCTTGCATCACATTTGACCTAAAAAGTCTTCTTAAAATCTAGCAGAACTAAAACAAGTTGTTCTGTTATCTTTTATTTCAACACTCTAAATCCATTCTCAGCTTCTTCTATCCAATTAAAAGATACATGTTCTTTATGGTATTCAGTATGGGTGCACAAATACCACTGAAATTCCTGATGAATTTCCTGTAAAAACTCGCCAACCCATGAAAAATCCTTACTTCAAACACTCTTCTTGGAGAAGTCCATTCTCTTATTTCCCTCGCCTTCTATGGATCCATCTTTAACTCATTTGCAGATATCATGAGCCCCAAATACAAAAGTTTTGTTTTCATAAAAGAACATTTCTTCAAATTCACCAACAAATTCTCCTATTGAAACCTCCTCAACACCATCTTCAAGTGTCTCAAATGCTCATCTTCATTCTTACTGAAAATTAGGATATCATATAAATAAACAATCACAAATTTACCAATAAAATATTTTAGTACTTCATTCATTAACCTCATAAACGTACTTGGTGCATTTGTTAAGCTAAACAACTTCACAAGACACTCGTAAAATCCTTCATTTGTTTTGAATGTTGTTTTCCATGCATCTCCCTCTCTCATCCTATCTAATGATAACCACTCTTCAAGTCTATTTTGGAAAAATAACTATCTCCACTCAAGCAATCTATTAAATCATCCATTATGGGTAAAGGAAATATATACTTGATGGTTATCTTGTTGATAGCTCTAAAATCTGTGCACATTCTCCAACCTCCATCCTTTTTCGGACTCAACACAGTTGGTATTGCACACAGGCTCAAGCTTTCCCTGATCAAACCTTTATCCAACAACTCTTGTATTTTCTCCTTTACCTCTTCATTCTCTTGAGGGGTTAATATGTATGCTTCTTTGTTCGACAAAATTTCTCCCAGAATAAGGTCAATATGGTGACTGATACTCCTGATGGCCTGTAAAGTGTGAGGTACCTCATCCACCACAATGTCAACAAACACATACAATAACTCCTGAACTTCTACAGGAAAATCTTTCATAGAAGTGCTTGTGAGAATGACTCTTGACTTACCTACAACAACAAACTATATTTTTTGGTCTTTCTTAACTTCTTTTAACAATTCCTTCCCACTCATGAGAAGTATCCTAGGACTAGATTCCTTTGTGACTCATTTATATTATATTGTCAACAACATATGCTTACACCCATTCTTCTCAAGGGTATAAGTGTTCCTCCTCCCATCATGTATGACAATCCTGGCATATTTCCATGGTATTCCCAACAGAACATGACAAATATCCATAGGTATGACATCGCATAAAACTTCATCCTTATAACCACATATTTTAAACTCAACTTTACATTGTCAACTTACCATGGCTTGATGTCCTTTCTGCAACCACGACACCTTGTATGGATTGGAATGGTTCTCATACCTCTTTCTCTAGATTTATGAGAGATTTCCTCATCATAAGTGATATTCCTTCTTCCATTGCTTTTGCCTTGATATCTCTCTCCACATTATTCTCCTGCACTTTATAAATGTGAGCTTCTCCACCTCCTATATTTTTCCTTTTAGGACATTCCCAAGACATGTGTCGTGTTTTTCCATAGGCATAACACTTCACTTCTCCTCCTCTTCCTTTGGAAAAATAATGTATCCCTCCATAGTGTCCTCCTATAGAACTTCCTCCTCTTTTTATCTGTCTGTTATATCTTCCAGCTTCTCCTCTGGACTTCTGGAACTTTTCTCTGATGGTTCCTATTCCTCTGTTAGAACTCTTTCCTTTATTTCTTTGACTCTGTTTCCTTTCCAAATTTTCTTCTTCATACAGGGATACCTGGTAAACATCTTCCACAGTTCTCATTGTCATCATGCTAATCTCATCCTAGATTTCGTACCTCAATCCATTAACATACCTAGCAACGTTTTCTTCATCATTCTCCATGTGTCTTTCTCTTATGTTCATCTTATAAAATTATTCGGTATACTCTTTCACCGACAAAGATTTTTGTCTAAGATTATGCAACTTCCTGAATAGGTTTAACTGATAATCCTTGGGTATGAATTTAGCCTTGATATTAGCTACCATTCTATCCCAACTCTTAATCTTGGTCTTACCTTTCCTCCTTCTCTCATCTTGCAATTCGTCCCACCTTAAAGTTGCATGTCCCTTCAATTTGGTCATTGCATGCTTTACCTTCTTCTCATCATCAATTTCCTCATAGTCAAAGTACTTATCTAAAGAACTTATCCAGTCAAGAAATTTTTCTAGATTTAAATTACCTTCAGACATCGAGACTTTGATCTTTGTTCTAGTTCCTAGCTTGACAATATCTCTTAGCAGTCTCTCCTTTGTTGCATGTTCTCCTACAACTTATTCTTCTTCTACATATTCACTTTTAGCTTCACTGACGTCACCATCTTTGGGTGCTCTTATCTATGTTGTATCCATGGCATCCAAACTTGCACGAAGTTGTCTCATTTCCTCTTACATGGCTTCATTGACTACAGGTGTCTCCCTGCATCTTCTTGGAGGCATGATTCTAAATTTTCTTTTCCTCACAGAGCTTATTTTCTCGCTTTGATACCACTTGATGTAAACCCCCACTAATCCTGGAGCTCCCGTGACCTCCTGGTCTAGGATCATTCACACTAAGGAGATGAATTATCTCTTAGGTCCTCTTTGGACCCCTAAAATTATATACCACATGCCTTTTTCCTTCACCATGTGCACATAATCACGTTCGCGAGGGTCTTATCTCATCAACGGAGAAATCCACTTGACCTCGGTCCAAAACCATGGGCTAAGCTCTTTAACCCACAAGAAATCTAGCACTTCAGAGCTTCGAGCTTCAGGAGTTCCAACGATGAAAACCTACAATCATCCTGAATGTCAAATTCATTAACAACTGAACAAAAGTGGAGATCAACGGCTCACACTATGCGTCGAGATCTATGAATCAAAAATATTTTGAGACTCCGGGCTTAGGGATTTTTACCCACTCCAACATGCAATACCTATGAACTAGCAAAGGCCAAACTCGCAGATAGGACGAATGATGCTCCCCTCAGATCAATGGCCTACATCTTCTCTGGGCTCCAGGCTTTAGAACTTTCCATGCCTTGTACCACACTCCCTTCTGGAGTTCCAAACTCTGAACAGGTGAAGGACTTTGATCAACAGTACACATGTCCTAAATAATGGATGGTCAAGATATACTCTGGACTTCGAGCCTTGGGGAGTTCTCGAGCTAAAACACTTTACTCCTCCTTTCTCCCAAACTATCAGATTCCCGAATCACTAGTAATATGCCAACATGTGACCCTGAAACCAACCATCAGGAAATACTACGGGCTTCAGAGCTTCGAGAGTTTTTTGTGCTCTTGCAACAACTCTTCAAATTCTGAAGTGATGAATTTCTGAACACGCTCGATCTGTGGAAACGTGTACTTGTATCTGATGGCCAATATGCACTCTGGCCTTCAGGACTTTTTTATTCCCTACAAAGCAAACCTAAAAACTTTTGAATTCATGAAGTCCGAAGAACTTAAAATGTTAACACCTACGCTCATTTTCCAGATCTAATGGCTATGAAAGGTCTAGCTCCTCCCTAGGTGGATCTCATCCGGTTAACCTCCAAATAACATATATTCTTCCTTTTGAGAACTAAATCTTTCTATCCTTCCTAATATTTACCAAATTTAAAGAACTTAGGCTTGGGCACACACCTTGCGCTACTTCTCCTAAGCTTGAGACTTAGGAAAATCTCTTGCACACTCCTTGTGCTCACTCTCCTCTAAACCTTTTCAATACTTCTCTAAGTGTTGGCCCTCTGCACACCTTGTACGGGTCTATCCTTTGAGATTTTATACTCAAATGAGTATATGTGTAGTCCTTGCACTTACTCTACGAAATTCACACTATTTCTCCTGGGTTATCGAGTCTGAAAATGACTCTGCCTTCACACTCCTTGCGTGTCCATGGTGCACTCCTTTCACTAGTATTTTAGAAGAGAAACAATTGAAACTTATAGAAAATCAAAGGTTCATTCATTCAACCATGAAATTCACATACATGCATATAAACACAAAAAAATATATATAACATAACATTACCCAAATAACTCAAAGATAAGAAAACTCATACATGTGAAGCAAATCTCCTCTATTATATTCCTTTAGAAAAACATTTACAAAGAGCTCAACAACCTCCAGCTTCTCTCAACAATAGTTCTCTTCAAGAACAATCACAATAACCTCAGCAACAATTATAATAAACTCTAGTAGCCTCTTTTGGGCATATATTACATACATTTATACATGGAGGGGCTTCTCAAGCCTTCCTTCCTACTACTCTAGTGCTTTCACATCATAATTAAATAATTATACCACTAAGATTATTACAAATAAATGATCATTTACAATATAGACATAAGGCAATGCTCGAAATCTATACAATCCCTTATGCATTAAAGAAATTACAATATCCTAGATTGTTTACAATGGATCTTACCTCTAAACCTTACGAGATTTTTAATTACAATACTTTCAAAATATTAAAGTGACATGCTCTCCATGGAATCAAAACCAATTTGAATACGTGTGTTGGATGATGAGTTGTCCTCCACTTGGCCTCATTGAATGTTGATGGTGATGCTCCTGCATCATTTTGGCATTCATGTTTATTGTAAAAAGGCCTTCAAAGCCTCATTGTACTCATGTTCTTGTGAATGAGCATAGTAATCACATATCTTCTCAGAGATAATATGCCACCATTCTAGCGAGTTCATTCACTCTGTATTTTTACAGTCTATGTACATTTATTTCATTAATAAAAATCACGTATTGTTGTATTTCTCTATTTTTGGAAATATTTGTGTGTATTTAATTGTAATATCTATGCTTTCATTTTTGTTTTCAAAATAATTTGAATCACTTGAAGGCCTAGTGAAACCATGAGAAAGAACTTGAAAGAATCCCCAAACAATTAATTCTAGATTCAGATTGCTAGCGTAGAGAAAACCATGTTTTCAGCCTGAAGAAATCACCGTCATTGAATCGATGTAGAAATTAGATCTTGGCACTTAGTAGGAAGGATCAAACATCAAAGCACCTTGGAACAGGGTTGATAAGAGACTCTGATGGAAAGAGTTATGATATAATGTGATTTGTTGGATCCTTCAATTAGAGGTCTTAGAGAAATTGTATCGTTGGTCTTAGTGTTAAATTTGTCAGAATTCAAACCATCCAAGTGATGGGTGTGAAGTAGTGTTGGGACTTTGACGTGTTAGAAAAATAAGATACACAATAAAATAAAAACATAGATATACATGGTTCACCCAGTGTGGGCTACGCCCACTAGAGAAATTGCTAGGTCCTTCATTTATTATTATCCAACAAATGAAGGGATACAACCTATAACATACCTGTTGTAACTTCCTCTTCTTTATCTCACAGTATCCTCTCTCATAATACAATATTCGCAATGATGCATAGAAGAAATACATTTCCCTCATAAAAGAGGGTTGCCTTCTATGGAAAAAAACCTTAACATAAATTATACCATTAGATCTGTGACCTTATAATGAACGATCCATATTTACTATGAAATTAATATATATATATATATATATTTACAAGGCAGTTTTTCCTTCGGTGGAATGATTGCCCTCGGACCCCACAAAGGGGGTAACCTCTCTTCGCTCTCCCGCGTGGAGGAGTGTACATTATTCTGAGGTGTAAAGTCTTCATGGGGTATAAACATAGCTGAAAACAAAGACCTCTGAATCAAGAAGATAATCAGGCTCCACAGCCAACAATCTCCCACTTGGAGATCGATCTCAATAACTCCATTGTTGTTGTATCTACTGGACTATGATCCTTATTGGACCTGGTAATTTTCTCATCTTCATCTTCATGCTTGAAGACCAATTGAAACTGAGCAAGAATTCAGTTTCTCCCTAGTTACTCCCTTAGTTAACATGTCTGAAGGATTTTGGCTTGTGTGTATATTTTCCAACTTCAAATGTCGATCTTCCAAGATGAATCGTATGAAATGTTACCTGATTTGTATATGCTTAGTCTTAGAATGGAAGTTTGAGTTCTTTGCAAGATGAATGACACTCTCACTGTCACTGTACAACCTTTTATTCTCTTGCTTCTTTCCCAATTCCTCCATAAACCTCTGTAACCAAATCATCTCTTTACTAGCCTCTATAGTAGCAACATACTATGTCTCTATTGTTGAAAGTGAAACAACCTTTTGCAGTTTTGAAATCCAAATTACTATTGTTCCACCTACAATAAAAACATACCTTGTGGTGCTCCTCCTACTATCTTTATCACCTTCGATATCTGAATCAACATATCCCTATAGAACCGTGTATGAATCTTAAAAACATAATGCATGAGTAGAAGTACCTCTCAAATACCTGATAATCCACTTTATTGCCTCCCAATGTTCTTTACCTGGATTGTTCATATACCTACTCACAACTCCAATTGCATGTGCAATATCCAGTCTTGTACAAACCATTGCATACATAATGTTTCCAATTGTTGATGAATAAGGGACCCAGGACATGTATTCTATCTCCTCCTATGTCTTGGGACACATTTCCTTAGTTAATTTGAAATGGTTTCCCAAAGGTGTACTAACTGGTTTTGCATTCTACATTCTAAAACTCTCCAACACCTTCTCAATGTACTCACCCTGAGACAATGTCAAGTTGCAATTTTTCTTGTCTCTTGTTATTCTCATACCAAGGATTTTATTTGCAACACCCAAATCCTTCATCACAAATGAATTAGTTAATTTATTCTTGAGCACATTTATATCTTTCATATTAGATCCCGCAACAAGCATGTCGTCTACATACAATAGAAAGATAATATAGCTTCCATTTTCTAGCCTTTTCAAATAAAAACAGTGATCAGAATGACATATACTATAACCTTGTTCTATCATAAACCTGTCAAACTTCAAATACCACTAATTTGGAGCTTGATTTAGGCCATAAAATATCTTCTTCAACCTGCATACCAAATTATCCTTCCTTTTGACCTCATGCCCCTAAGGCTACTACATATAAATCTCTTCCTCCAAATCCCCATGGAGAAAAGTTGTTTTTATATCTAATTGTTCAAGATGAAAATCTTCTACTGGAACACAGCTTAAAATAGTCCTAATTGAATTTATTTTAACAACGAGAGAAAATATTTCTTCAAAATCTATACCTTTCTTTTATGCAAACCCTTTTACAACAAGTCTAGCCTTGTACCACTTTTTTCTTCCATATTCTTCCTTCAACATGTAAACCCATTTATTCTACAATGCTCTTTTTCCTGTAAGTAATTGAACCAAGTCCCAAGTCTGGTTATTTACCAAGGAATCCATTTCCTCTTTCATTCCTTGCTCTCACTTCTTTTTGGTGTCTTCCTTCATTTCCTCTTCATAACATTCTGGTTCACTAGAATCAGTCAACAATAAATAATACAATGAAGGAAAGTATCGTTTAGGGGGTCTACTTAACTTGGTAGATATTCTAATAACACTTGTAGGCATTTGAGTTACCAGTTGATCCTGTTGTTGTACATTAGGATTTTCTAGTACCTTTGCAATTTCTTTTTCAGTGATCTCATCAAGCACTGTGTATTCTAGTTTTTCTTTTTTTTTGTTTCTTTCCCTGCAACTGATATTTATACATGACCTTCTCATTGAATAAGACATCTCTACTCCTAATGATTTTTTTATTTTCATAATTCCATAAGAGATAACCAAAATCATTAACATCGTATCCAATAAAGGTACACTTCTTGGATTTTGCCTCAATATTTGTTCTATTTTATTTATCAATATGGACAAATGATTCACAACCGAAAGTCTTCAAAAAAGAATAGTTTACCATTTTACATGTCCATGCATCCTATGGAATTCTACCATCCAAAGATCTTGAAGGTCATATGTTTATTAAGTAAACAATAGTATCTGCAACATCTTCCTAGAACTGTAAGGGAAAACCAACATGCAGTCTTATACTCCTTGTATGCTCCATGATTGTCCTGTTCATCCTTTTGACACACCATTTTATTGTGGTGTTCCTGGAACTGTCTTCTTTCTACAAATCCCACGGTATGAAAAATAATAATCAAATTCCTTACTGCAATATTCACCTCCATTGTCTGATATGAGACACTTGAGCCTTTTTCCTATCTCATTCTCAACCAAATCTTTCCATTTATTAAAAGTATCAAAAACACCATATTTTTGTCAAATGCAATAAACCCAAGTTTTTCTAGTTGCATCATCAATAAAAGTAACATAATAACGAGATCCGCCAATAGATGATACCTGAGATAGTCCCAATCTATATATTTATGCACAAGCTCTAACCTTTCACTCTTCTTTTCTTTTCCGAATCTGATAAATCTAAATCTCTTTTGTTTTCCATAAACACAATGCTCACAGAAATCCAAATCAATTTTTTTAAGATCTGGCAACAAATTTCTTTTGTGCAGTATCTGCATCGCCTTCTCACTCATGTGTCCAAGCCTATGATGACATAGTGTTGTATCCACTCTTGTATAAGATAAAGAGATAGAAGAGTCAATATTACCAGTACAAAAATACAATGTACCTACCTTCTCTCCTTTTGCTATCACCAATGATCCTTTGGTGACCTTCCACACCTTATCTGTAAATATGGATGTACAACCTTCACTTTCCACCTGCCATGTTGAAATAATATTTTCCTTAGATATAGAACATGTCTTACCTCTTTCAACAACCATTGTTTTCCATTGCTTTTTTTTATTTTTACCTTTCCCATTGCAACAATTTTGCATGGTGCATCGTCACCCAAATGAACCTGACCAAAATCACCTTGAACATAATCTAGAAAATGTTTCCTATGGGGTGTGGCATGAAATGAAGCCCCTAAATCTACTACCCAAGACTCAGAAATATTGTCTATAGAAAGAATCAAAGCATCTTGTAACACATCACCTGCTACATTTTCTTCCTAATTTTTCTCTTGTTGTCCATCTCTTTGTTTCTTTAGAGATTTGCAGTATTTCTCCATATGTCCTTTCTTCCCACAATTCCAGCACTCTATCTTTCCAAATATGGATTTGGATCTTCCCTTCCTATAATTCCCGTGGTTCCCAGAGCCCTTTCCTCTATCATTTTGTCTTCCCCTGTTCTTCATGTTTAATGCATTACCTAATGTCTCACCTATGATTTTCCATCACATTTCCTCACTAAGGATAACACCAACAACATCATCAAATTTTAAAGTGTTTGAACTAGAGACATAGTTACTTACAACCATGACCAAGTCGTTCCATCTTTCTGGCAATGAGCACAATATTAGAAGATCCTTGACCTCATCATCAAAGTCCACTTTTATAGAACTTAGTTGATTTGTAACCGTATTAAATTCATTTAAATGATCTGCAACATACCCACCTTCTCACATCTTCATATTAAATAATCTCTTCATTAGAAATACATTATTGGAGGTTGAGGGATTTTCATACAGTTTAGCCAATGTGTCCATTAGCTCCTTCGTTGTCTTTTCTTTCGAAATATTGAAAGCCACCGACATTTTTAGGCTCAACCGTATCGTTCCTAGTGCCTTTCTGTCAAGAACCTCCCTTTCTTCTTCCTTCATTGTCGTCGACTTCTTTTCTATTCCACCCAATGGTAGGAATATTAGATCCTTTTGATATAAATAATCTTCCATCTCCATCTTCCATAACTTGTAGTTTTGGCCATTAAATTTCTCAACCCTAAACTTTCCATCTTTTGTCATTTCTCCCACTCAAACCAAGAACCCTCTTTTCCTGCGAGTTACCTTTCTCTATGATACCAATTGTTAGAAAAATATGATCGCGGAGAAATAAAAAAAAAAATGTGGAAATGAAACACAGAAGATACAAAAGACAATAGAGACATAGATATATGTGATTCACCCAATGTGGGCTATGTCCACCAGAGAAATTCCTAAGTCCTTCCTTTATTATTATCCAACAAATGAAGGGATACAACCTACAACACACCTATTGTAACTTCCTCCTCTTTCTCTCATAGACTCCTCTCTCGGAATACAATATTCTCAATGATGCATAGCCACAATACATTTCCCTCATAAAATAGGGTTTCCTTCTAGGGAAAAAAACCCTAACATAACTTCTATCGTCATATCTACAACCTTATAATGAATGGTCCATATTTACTATGAAATTACAATATACATTTACAAGGAAAATTTTCCTTCGGGGGCTTCACCCCCGAATCCCAACCAGGGGGATGGACCCCCCCGACCCTGTAGATGGGGTAACCCCCCTCTGTGCTCCCCCACATGGAGCATTGTACATTATTTTAGGGTGTAAAGTCTTCATGGGGTATAAAAACAGCTGAAAACAAAGACCTCTGAATCAGGAAGATAATCAGGCTCCAGAACCAACACGACAAGAAAGGGTTTTGAGTCAATGATAACTATTGATATATCGGAGGGTTGAAAGGTGGAATCCCAACCATTGATATTGGATGAGAGGAATAGAGTTCCAACCCCCAGTCCCATAACTTATCATATAAGCATGAGGAGAGAGAGGATGATGTCGACATGATGTGTCCTTCCAGTGTGGTGGTGAGTGTGTCCCAAAGGATGAAACGTGTTTGGTAAATATCATTCCATGTGTCAAGGTGACTTAGGGTTTTGATACAAAAATCTATGTTGAGATATGTATGCCACATTTCACGCTAGGTGGATAATAGTGGCAAGGCCACATGTTATAGAAGGTGGCAGTTAGTGTGTTATCTGAGACAATGTGTGTTGACAGTTAACTCGTTGACAGGAGGGAAGTAGGCTTGGTTAGGAGAAAATTCCTTTAGGTTGTCGCCTTAAATCTCAACCATTGATCATAATGGAAAATAATGATCTCCATCGTCCATTAGAGTGGGTCTGTCAGAGGGGTATGAACTACCAGGATAATTGCACACTGACAAGAGAGATATGAGAGCCAATCTAGATCATTGATCTTTCATGGATGGGGAAACTTCGAGTATATTTGGCCCATTGATCTGCCATGATCAGATAAACTCTGAAAGAAGATATAGATTGTTGATCTCCTACCAAATGGATCAAGAGTATTATGGGGATAGTGCCATGTGTTAAGCATAGAAGGTGCCACATGGCATGGTGATTTGGCACCTATACATGAGCTTATGTGGGAAATATGGATGCCACGTGTTAGGTGGAGATGGTACCATGTGTCATGCAGAGATGATGCCACATGTCAAGAGGATTTTTATACGTAGGTGAAAAATCGAGAAAATTTGGACTGTTCATCGAAGTTTGAAAGGTCAGCAAGGCTATGTGATGGTCGAGAACATTGACCATGACGAAGGAATTGGTGATGAAATGAGAGTCGTTTATTAGTAGTGGGTCTGAGTTAATCTACATAGTAGATTTCTGAAGAACCCTTTATAGGCTACAAAATAAGCAACGACATCATGGGTGGCGTGGTATGCCAGTGCATCCGTAGGGATAAATTCGTCGGTACCTAGTTCGTCGTAAGGTCAAGGGTGGGCCATGTTGAGTGTAAACCATTGGATTGTTTCTTGTAATTGATAAATGTCAGATCTACATGTTGAGAGATATAGGTCATTCATCATAGATTGATGGGATGGCAAGGCTATGTGTTAACCAGACAATGTCGATAACGATATAGATCAGTGACATAATGAAAGTCGTTGATTCTGTCGGGATGTGACGAGAAGATATGGATCATTTTTTGTGAAGGGTGGAGATTAAATCTTGACCGTCGGATTTGTTTGGGTCCACACATCTATTCTAGAAGTGGAAAAGAGACGAACGATCAATAACGTACTTGTTAGAATCGCCAGCTCAACCAAAATCATTGGATGATCAGTGCAGGTATTGTCATATCGATAAATTTTAGATGGGAGCGTGTTAACACCCACATAAGTTGGAATCGTCGACTGAATCAGAGCCTTCAAGTGAGAATCTTTTGAACCGTTAGATCTATAAAGGACTCTGATTTTTTATGCGTCGTCAAAACTTTTTGTTGGGGAAATTGTAACCCAAGGGAATGAAATTCCCAACGTCGATGACATGAAGTTTTGTAAGGACAAAACCTTGGATTGGTGAGCCATGTGGAAAATTCCATGTTGGATGATACAAGTATTAAGAGGCCACGTGGAAGTGAGGTGGCCTTGGCCAATAAAGACCCGAAAAACTTTGGGAGGCCATAATGTTTTATCCTTATCTCATAATTGAGGATGGTTACAGTTGTTGGAAATCCCTCAATGAGTAGAGGACAATGGTTTGTTCATGAAAAGGTCTTGATATAGTTTAGAAAAGAAAAAATTATAATGCCTCATCCCTTAAAAGGTACTTAGGGGGTTGGGTCTATTACAAAGTAGTATTAGAGCATGCAACAACACTAGGCCTGGATGGGCCAAAGATCAGTCAAAGGAATGGTATAATAAGGAAGATATGATCTTATTTAAAAGAATTTCTTTGTGTTAAAATTTTACTTATTATCCACATTAACTTCTTGAGGAGAAGGACTGCAAATTGAAACATTTATGTATTTATAATGGAAATCTTATCTTGTTGATTACAACAGAAGGACTATGCTGATGTTATGTTGAATTGACGGCCAATACTACAATAGTGGGAATATGTTGATAAACATTAATGATAAGACCCAAATGTGAAATTGAAGAATCCTTTTATGGGGTTGCTTAAGTTCAAATAATGAAATAACTAATGTTTGTAATATTACTTGAAGATATGGGCTAAAGGAGATCTGATAAATATAATAATTGTTTACCAAGGGATAATACCCTTATGGAGACTTCCTTTGGTTAAAGGAATCAAGTATGGATTGACATAATCCTTGCTTGACCTGTAATAAATTTCTTATTTAATGAAATATTTAAACCATGTATCTATAATTCCTCACGATCAGAGGAATGAGGGAGAAATGGTGAGGTCAGTTTACTTGACCTGTAAGGGATGAAAGTTTTTGTTGGAATAACCTGTTTAAGAAAATAAAAAGGAGTCCTTTGGATGGTTTCTAGTCCTCATGGAAGAGGTAGAGTGACATCAATGTACGATCCAGTTTATCATCTCATGGCGGTACAAAGAAATTTATGCACACTTGTTGACTTGAGTACTTACTTATGCGTGAAAGTGTAAGATGTGAATGTGTTGTAAGCATGTATAGAACATGCAAATACAAATAGTATAACCTATGGAAGGCCATAAGGTATGGTCTATTGACAAGCCAATTTGGTCAATAATGACCTGATGATAGCAGGAAATCTAACAACATGAATAAATATGTTGATAACGATGTTTGCATACAATATTATGAACATATGATTGTAAGGATTAAGGAGATACCAATACAAGGTCTAATCAAGGAAGTATTGGAGCATTTTTACATGACAAATGGGTCAGACTGACATCCATAGGTGGATGGTATCCATATGGATATGGCTTGGTATGCTTAGCTAGCAGTAAGAGGAAATTTAGGAAAATGTTTCCTTTTCAAAGGTCTGGAGAATAAGAATGATTTGAGGCATGAAGAGAAGCTATATTGGTTTCTTGTTGTCTTAGGCACTGTGGATATTTCCCAGATTGTAATTATCGGTTATGGAATACTTTTATAGAAGTGGAGGAAATAATGTTTTCTTGTTGGTTGTTGTCATGTAGAAAGGGAAACATAATTATGAACATGGCATGTGAAAACTTGTCAATTGATTGGGAGTAAACTCTCAATAGAGAAGGTTGATATTGAGATCAAATAACTAAAGATGAATGATATACAAATATGCAAGTGATGCACCTATATGGTGTATGAGTGTATCACTTCCTGAGCAAGGAGAGTGCTTTCCTGGACTGGATAATTCCATGGATGCATGGTGGACCATATGTTGGAGGATCTGAGTATCTTGTTTAGATAATAATTGGAGGAAGTATGCCATTCCTCAGAAAGAAATAATATGAAATGATAAAAGAGAAAGAAGAAAACATGACCTTTTGTTGGTTGTTATATTTTAAAGAGGGTAGCCTAAGTATGATCATATCTATGAGACAGGTTGTGTAAATGATCGTGAGCTCCCATCAAATTGGATGATGATAAATTAATGTGAATGAATGAGGTAAATATGTGCAAGAAAATCACATATGTAATATATATGTATATAATTATATGCTTGAAGGCATGATATGAAATCCCGAGTAAGAGGAAAGTAAGGAAATAATTGTACTTGCTAGGATTGAATAAATACCATGAATTATGGTTGACTCTATTCTAAAGATTCATGATTGTTTTTTTTAATAATAGCTTGAGGAGGATGTGTTCCATCTATAAAGGAAAATCTAGTATAAATTGATGAAAGAGAAAAGGAGTAGGGATGCTAGGCTGTCATGATAAAAGGA
>ML789299.1:242641-254633 GCA_009831015.1 Picea engelmannii
AAAAGGGAGTCTCAGAGAAAGGATCTAGTTGTAGGAATGGTCTGAGAACCCAAGAACCTATCCTGAGCTGAGAGGTTGTGAGATTGATGTTAGAAGGCATCTGATAAACCTCAAAGAGGCCCGAGCTAGGAGAGGTGAGTGCAGAGAATTACCTGGAGGTAGCATGGATTTGCATGGGGGTGGCCTGCTAATGAACTGACTGAGCATGCAGAGCCTATGGTTGGGTGGAGAGGTGAACACCCACAATTAGTTGACTGGTCACAACTTGTAAAAGATAAGCATTTCTTCATTCTGTGTAATTAAATTCGAAGGCATGGATAGATACTTGTATTGGTACCTATATTTGTATGTGTAGTGTATATATAGGAACATGAGGACTCTAAATTCTACCTTGAATAACTAAGTAATTTTATAAATAGTACCCTTGTGTGAATTAGTCAGGAATATAATTTCATGTTTGTGTCTTATGTGTGTGTCATTAGGTATTTGTTGCAGTGTGATACCTATGAAGAAAAAACAAACTTATAAAATAAGAGAAAGTGATACTTCTGAGAGGAATGGAATATAACAAAAATGGTATGTCAAAGGACTAAGAAGGCTAGAAAACTTTAGATAACCTAAAAAAGGCCAGGTCTTGAGTTTGATTGTAACTTTAAAGGAAGCCATGTTGACTTAAGGAGCCTCAAGTTCTGTATAAACCTCCACATTAAAATCAAAGGGTCGTAAGATGCAAATCCTCATAGATATAGGATAAAAATCCCTTCCATGTGTTACAGAGTAAGGTTCATATCCCTTGAAGGCCTAGTTAAATCATTAGAAAGAACTTGGAAGAATACTTGAACAATTAAGTCTAGATTTGGACTATTATCCTGGAGAAAACCCATGTTTTCATCTTGAAGAAATCGAAGTCGTTGAATCGACGTAGCGATTAGATCCTTTCCCTTCGTCAGAAGGCGTAGACATCAAAGTGCCTTGGAATAGGGTTGAAAAGAGAATCTGATTAAAATATTCAAGAGATAATGTGAGTCATTGAATCCATCAGTGAGCGGTCCTAGCAAAATTGGACCATTGGTCTTAGTGTTAAGTCTATCAAAATTCAAACCATTAGAGTGATGGGTGTGAAGCGGTGTTGGGACTTCGATAGGGAAGGTTTCCAATTCAATGATAATCATTGATCTATTGGAGGGTTGAAAGGTGGAATCCCAACCATTGATATTGGATGCAAGAAACAAAGTTCCAACCCCCAGTCCCATACCTTATTGTATAAGTGCAAGGAGAGAGAGGATGATGTCGACATGATGTGTCTTACCAATGTGGCAGTTGGTGTGTCCCAAAGGATGCCATGTGTTTGGAAGATATTGTGCCACATGTCAAGGTGACTCAGTTTTCTGAGACAAAACTCTATGTTGGGCAATGTATTCCATGTGTCATGCTAGGTGGCTGATAGTGGTAAGGCCACATGTTACAATAGGTGGCAGTTAGTGTGTTACCCAAGAGGACATGTATCGACTGTTGACTTTTTGAAGGGATAGAAGTATTCTCGATTAGGATAAAAAATTCCTTTAGATCATCACCTTAAATCTCAACCATTTATAAAAAGGGAAAGAATGATATCCATCATCCATCGAAGTGGGCATGTCGGAGGGGTATGAACTACCAGGATGAGTGCACCTTGATAGGAGAGTTTCGAGAGCCAATCTATACCTTTGATCTTCAATGGATGGGGAAAATGTGAGAGAAAATATGCACCATTGATCTGTCATGATAGGATTAACTCTGAAAGGAGATCTAGACCATTGATCTCTTACCGAAGGGCTCAAGAGAATGACATGGATAGTGCCACATGTCGATCATATAAGGTGCCATGTAGCATGGTGATTTGGCACATGTGCATGAGATTATATCGAAAATATGGATGCCATGTTTCAAGTGGTGATGGTGTCATGTTTCATGTAGAAATGATTCCATGTGTCAAGAGGATTTGGCACACATAGGTGAAAATCAGATAAAATCTAGACCGTTCATCGAAGTTTGAAAGGTGGGAAAGACTATGCGATGGTCAAGAATGTCGATGATGACGAAGGAATCAGTGATGAAATGAGAGTCATTCATCAATGTTGGGTCAAAGTTAATATCCACCATATATTTTCGAAGAATCCTTTATAGGCCATAGAACAGGTGACGATGTAACGAGTGATGTGGTATGTCAGTACATCTAGAGGGCGACATGCGTCAACACCTGCTTCTTCATAAGTTTGAGGGTAGGACCTGCTGGGTCTAGACCATTTGATGGCACTTGAAATTTCCAACAATAATATCTACGGACCGATAGATATGGTTCGTTTGTTGTATATTGATCGGATGAAAAGGCTATATGTTAACTAGAGAATGTCGATGACAATATAGATCGAAAACATATTGAGAGTCATCGATCCCGTAGGGATGTGATGAGAATAAGTGGATAGTTGGTCGAAAAAGGGTGGAGATCCAATCTCGACTATCAGACTATTTTGGTCCCACACATATATTCTAGAAGTGGAAAATATATGAGAAATAACTAAAGTACTCATTATAATCATAGACTCAACTAGAATCATTGATAGATCGACGTGAGGACCATCAGATCAAGAAATGTTAGATGGGAGGGTGTTAACCCCCACACAAGTTGGATTCATTGACTAACTCAGAGTCGTTGGGCAATCATCTTGTGAATCATCACATCTAGGAAGTGGTACGATTTTCTATTCATCGTTGAAATGTTTCATTGGAGAAAGTGTAACCCATGGGAATGAATTTCCCAACAACAATGACGTGAAATTTTGTAGGGGTAGAACCTTAGATCGGTGAGCCATGTGGAAAATTCCATGTCAAATGATATAATTTTTAAGATTCCATGTGGTGGTGAGGTGTCCTTAATAAATAAATACCCGAAAACTTTGGGAGGTTATAACTTTTGATACTGAGCTCGGAATTGAGCATGGTTATAGTCATTGGAAAGCCCTAAATGAGTAGAGGATCATGGTTTTCTTAGGAAAAGGTATTAATATAGTTTAGAAAATATAAAATTATAATTCCCCATCCCTTAAAAGGTACTTAGGGGGTTGGGTCTGTTACATTGGCAGTGATAAGTTTCTATAGTGGTGAAGAGTTTGCAAGAAGGAAAGTGCTATATCTCCAAGATTCGGTGGACCGGCCTGCTAAAACTTTTCTCTCTACATCTTCTTGTTTTCTTTTTTCTTTCCAAAAAATATTTCATGTATTGTAGAACCAAACATGAATATTTGGGTCTGAGAAATTCTTTCTCTAGAGTTTTCTAGTCATCTTGTAACATTTGAGGTCCAAAGGAGCTCAATCCTTGCTTGTAAAAGGAAATGAAATTCATTTCAGTTCATATAATCATCATTGAGACATTTTTGAAGTTGTTTCGGTTCTTTTGTTTTAGGAATTATTAAACTTGTCATATTGGGATATTTTTATAAATTTCTCCTGCAAATAACTACTCGGGGCACTACATTGGTTATTTCTAATATTTGAATTGAAAGCATTTGATTTCAAATGTATTTCCTATCAAAATAGTTTTTTATTTATAATGAGTTTATCATTTAAATTTCTTTGAAGACATGTCCATTTCTTCATCTTGTAAAAGTCATAGCAGATTCCAAGTTCATTTTATCTTATAAGAAAGAAAGAATGTACGTTGAAAGAAGACTCCAAAACCTTGTAGACACAAATATTTGTTGACGCACTTTATCCTATGTTTTCTTTAAATGATATGATGTATGTTTGTATAATTGTACATACGGGTTGTACATTTTTATATACAAGATTTATTGGAAGATTTTTTGGGTTTTGATCTTTGCATTAACCCTTTACATTCATTGTAAAACCATACATATAATCCTCAAACATTTCATCCAAATAGGAGTACCACCTCTCTAAAAACACAGGGGGTTTCATATCTTTGTGAGGTTGACCTTAAGACCGTAAAATATTATTTTAGATCAACAAGAGGCAAGCTAATAAATAATCTAGCACAAAGCAAACAAATAATTACAAAAAAGTGGCAATATCATGATCCCATAGCAAAAGGGATGATCATGGGAATGATAGGCAGTCAAGAATCATGAGAGTGGAACATCATTATCCAAGGAAATACACTAGGAGATCTTGTGCAAGCTAAAGGCCAAGGATTATCTTGAGTGTTTCTCTTGTCAGGAGGCAAAGAAGAAGGCCTGAGTCAGACATCTTGCAAGGTGAACTAGGGAAAATAAAGCCACCAAATTTAAATGGTGAGCATAAAATGGGAAAAGAGACCGAGGCATGCTTGTTGGAAATGAAGAAATATTTCCAATTGCATGATTACCCCTCAATAATAGAAACCAATATTGCAATGTAGCACCTGCAGGGAAAGGAATCCATGTGGCGGGGTCATCTTAATAAATCCAAACATATTGAGGAGAAGAAGGTCTCATGGAGGATGTTCGAATGATATTTCCAAGAGAAATAGTTTTTAGAGCATTACTATGAAAGGAATATGAAAGTGTTCTTTGAACTCAATTTGGGAAGACCATTGATGAATATGAGAAGAGATTATTTGAGTTCCTGAAGTATGTGGGATTCATAAAGGATGAGAAAGTCAAAATAGAAATATTTATGAGTGGGTTACCCTCCTTATATAGTGACAAGATACACTATGATAACCCCGAGACTTTGGAGGAGGCCAAAAGGAGAGAAAATCATCTTTATGAGAAGAGAAGAGGAAGGCCAAACTTTAAAAAATCTTGGAATGATAAGATGAAGGGTAAGAAAGATAAAAGGCAAAAAGGTTTTAATCCACCATTTTTTAGAAATAAATCCCAAGAAAATCTACAAGGGAAATCAACCCAAAATTATTCGAGGATGGCAGATTCATTTGGGAAAAGTTTAATGTAGAATCCTATAAAGTGTTGGGGATGTGAGGGAGATCACTTATATAGGAACATCGCTCACAAAGGAGAAATAATTAGAACTATCCACAACATTCTAGAGGTTGAAACAGTTGAAGACATGGGAGGAAGCATGCCAAGGATTTATGCAGCCTTGGACAACAAGCAAGAAGAATATCAATCCCCCATGATTAAAGTGGAAGGTAATGTTGATAACCATCCCATAGCAATTTTAATTGATTCTGGAGCTAAACATAGTTACATAAATTTGACATTATTAAAATATTTCTCTTACAAAGGAGTAAGCATAATAAATCTTGGTTAGTTCAACTAGCCATGGGGGCTAAGAGGAAAATCAGTGAGTTGGTTAAAGATTGTCCAATTGACATGACTGGACTCATAAAAAAGGTAGATCTAAACCTCATACCATTGGGTTCATATGATTGTCTAATTGGCATGGATTGGTTGGAAAAACACCATGTTTTCCTAGACTGTTACAACAAGAAAGTCACTTTTCTTGGTGAGGTAGGATAGCAAGGTTCAAGGCATTTCAACAGTTGTAGTTGTTAGAGAAATTTCAGCCATGCAACTAAAAACAAGTTTCATAAGGGATGTTAGATTTTTGAATCCCATATGAAAGAGGCATCCAGAGATAGAATTCCAAGTATTGAATACCATTCGGTCTTGATGGATTTTAAAGATGTTTTTGGGGAAATCCCATAATTGTTTCCAAAGAGAGACATTGATTTCTCTATTGATTTGGTGACAGGAGTTTTCCCAGTGTCTAATACACCTTACATAATGGGAACAGTACTAGAATCGAAAGAGTTGGAGATGCAACTTGAAGATAAGTTAAAAGAAGGGGAATATATGTCAAAGCATGTCACCTTGGGGAGCCCCTGTGCTTTTTGTGAAGAATAAAGACAGAACCTTAAGGTTGTGTATTGATTTCAGAAATTTGAACAAGCTCACCATAAAGAAGAAATATCCTTTGCCAAGGATTGATGATCTATTGATCATTTGAAAGGTGAAAGAATATTCTCAAATATTTACTTGAGATCAGGTTATCATCAACTGAGGACAAAGGAAGAAGATATCAACAGGACAATGTTCAGAACAAGATATGGGCATTGTGAATTTATGGTTGTGCCATTTTGGCTATAAAATGCCCCAACTATTTTCATGTGTTTGATGAATAGAGTGTTCAAGGAAAACATAGACAAGTTTGTGATTTTGTTTCTATATGATATACTTATCTACTCAAAAACATAATAAGAATATGAGCAACATTTAATAATGGTGCTACAAGTTTTAAGAGAGAACAAATTGTATGCCAAGAAAATTAAGTGCACCTTTTATCAAAAGAAGATTCATTACTTTGGGCATATTATTTTAGTAGATTGGATAGTATTTAACACCAATAAGATAGAGACCATTATAGGATGGGCAATGCCAAGAAATGTGACATAGGTCAGATCATTCATGGGCCTTGTGGGTTATTACCGAAGATTCATAAAAGAATTCTTAAAGATTTCAATCCCAGTCACTTCTTTGCAAAAGAAGGGAATAAAATTTGAATGGAATTTAGAGTGCGAAGAGAGATTTCAACAATTTAAATGCATTTTGACAAGTGTGCCAATCTTAAAGATTGCATATCCAGATGAATATTTTGTTGTGTGCATGGATGCGTGCAAGAAAGAGCTAGGTGGAGTCCTCACACAAAAGGATCATGTGGTATTCTATGAGTTCCAAAAATTAAAATAACATGAGATGAATTATGCTACCCATGATCTAGAATTAGTATCCATTATTCATGTAATGAAAATGTGGATACATTACCTCATGGGGAGAATATTTGAGCTAAGGATCGATCATTGTTGTCTGAAACAATTGCTTAGACAACCAACAATAAATTCCAAACAAATTTGTTGTGGCCACAAAAATCCTCCTTTCATTATGCTTATATAAGCAAAAGGAAAGGGGCCCTGTACTAAAATTTGAAATCGAATGCCTAATCTTCTACTACTATGAGCCTAATGATTTTTCTTTACCTACCTTGAGAGAGTTGGCGATTTGGATATTTGTTGATAATTGTTTTTGATGGAGTTTTGTTAATCCTTTTGATCTTATACTTTCAAATGTTCTTCATAATTATTTTTGACTTATGATGTTTGGTTGATATCTGTATAATGAAATGGACAAGTTATCTTTGGGACCTTTTGCAGATTTTGAAGTTTTTGATGATCCTATATGAATGCAAAGTTTGATGCTTTTTTTCATGCCTTGAATGAGTTTTATTTTCAGGACTTCTTGAATAGATGAGTTAAACGAAGAACATATATGCATTTTTCATCCTCTTTCTTGCTTTTTGTTCCCAATGTCTTCATATTTATGTTGAAGCTCTTGTATGTTAATTATATTCTTCAATTTAAACTCATAACTAGAATCACGGGATCATTTATCCTTTCTATGAGTTTGAAATTAGATACACGTACTTTCGTGACATTTATTTATACGAGCAATTTATTTATGAAAGGATGATTATCTTTGAGAAACTTTTTCTCCTTTTTTCTACATTTTTCAAACAAACCCAACAATTATTCATAAGTTTGTTAAAAGAAAATGCAAGGAATTCAATATTTATGATATACCAGAAAGTATCTTCTTCCTTGCATAACTGATTTTATTATTTCTATGGTTGCAGGAGCAAGGTTGCAGAGTCACATCCTTTACATGACCGCTTCAGCCTTGAAATTCATGGGGGGATACCTCTGTATTCTTCCTCTGGAATAAACTTCTCTATATTCATATATTGTATACCATTTGAAGCCAACATTCAACATTGGGAGTTAATCCTTCTCTTTCCCAAACCTCACTCGGGTTTTCTTTTCTCACCATTGCATTATTTTCTATTTTCACTTCCTTTCCAAAGCCTAAATTTTATTGTATTGTATTATGTGGTCGGAACCTTGATCCTTACCACCCTCTCCTTACCAGGTTTTTCTCATCGAGTTGGCCAAGTGAATTCCCTTATGATATCTTCGAGGTCTGAAAGGCGTGAAATTATTTGGAACAATATCCATCATATTCTCTTTTTGGCCTCCCCTCTCTCCAAAGGCCTATTGAGATTCTCAGATGTAGAACCTCGTTGTATTGTCACCCAATGCTTTCTCACCACATATCACCTCCATATTCAAGCATTGTGGTTTGATGTGGGAGCATGTTCCCCAATCCTATCAGATTCCCTCTCCATGTAAGCTTATCAAGATTTTCCTCCACAATTTTCAACTTGATCGAATTGACATGTCCCATGTTCCCAGCTAGCATCAAACTCATTTTTATCATATGGGTCACTCTTTGTGACATTACCATGTCATGTGACATATCATCCCTTTACCACCTGGTCGCTTTCCATTTGTCACCTCCAAATTCGCACGATCTCAATCTCGATTTGATGTGCCTAACTGACTCATCCCTCGATTATTTAGAATTTGCATATATTATTTATTTCATTTTTTGTCCCTAGGTGTGGAACCCTGACAAGTGAAAAATCCCGAGTAATGATAGAACCTTGATCATACGAAACTATGCCTAATTTTTCCTATTTTGTATATATGATTTGTACAGCTTATTTGTTTTTTTTTTTTTTCTGGTTTACTTATTTTCATTTTTAATTTTCCCATGGTTTTCCCAAACCCACTCTGGGTTTTTGAATTACATGGAAAATCACTTTTACTTTAAAAAACATTTTTACATGGGTAAAATTACTATGACATGGGGAAATTATTTCTACTTAGGTAAATTAATGTATATTCATATCATTTTTCCTGTGCCCCGATGAAATTAGATACACTTTGATTTTTATTTCTTATATATATATATATATATATATATATATATCAAACTTTTGAACTATGCGGTCATAACTTTGTGGTTTTTTGCATGGAGATTATCTCTAATAACTCAATGGTTAGACATTTTGAACTCTACTGTCAAAACTCTATATTTTTTGCATGGATACTTTGAACTCTGCGGTCGGTGTTGGAAAGTTAGTTGTCATTGATGTCAACCCTAGATTTCAACTCTAGAACAAGTCCAATTAATGGGTGTATTTAAAGAAGTCTCCAAAGTGGCCCCCTTATGGCATAGCTCTAATCATGGCCCTCATGGGAAGAATATTTGAATAAGTCTACAAGAATCCTTGGAAATATGGCCAGGTGGTTAAGTAGTTAAGAAGCCTCGACGGTGTGGTCATGGAGCCTAAAGTTGATTGAAGAAGAAGATCATGAAGGACATTGAAAATGCATGTAATGCATCCATATATTGATAGTCCTCATCATGTTGTTTCCAATGGTAGGTGGTACATCACATGGTTCCTCATAGTTGAGGATATTTTCCTTCTTAAAGATGAAGCCTTGAAAGAAAATTAAGAAGCCCCATATCTAAGGAGAAAATGTTACAAGTCAGCCCTAAAAAGTGTTGCAAACAAGAAGTTACAATTTAGACCGATTGCAATGAATATTAAAATAAATATTAAGGATATTGTTGGTAAATTTGACCCCAATGGAATAATCATTAAAAATTAAATTGAATTTTATTTGGGTAAGTCGTCCCTAAAAAGAGGGTGTCAGATCTAGTATAAATAAGGCACCTGGGAGTTCATTTGTCACATAAACTCAAGTGATTTTTATCTGAGGTGACCAATGTGATCTGAGGCAAACTTCAAAGGGAATATGAAGTGAAGAAGGGAGAAATTGAAAGGGAAGATGAAGTCTTATGATGATGTGTTCTAAGGTATGTTATATAAATGTCATCTTACCATTTTTTCTATAATTTTTTTTCTAGAATGATTGAGATAGAAAAAATGGAATATGTTGAGAAGACACATCAAGGTACTTGTCGTAAAAATTGCATCTTCTGGGTGATTTTATTTTTGGAGATACACTCTGTGGAAGATAGGGATTTGGACTAGTCTTGGAACTATTCTCAAACAGGTGGTCTGAGATAAATAGTCATAAATTCTTCATAGATGATCAAAATTCTATGAGACTGATTACATTGGAAACAATTCAGTCCGTAGTATGTTTTTTGAAAGTTTTAGAACCATATATCAAATATTCAGTGTTTGGCATGCTCTACAAGTTCGCTCTCCATAATAGGTCAGAATTCAACAAGATCTTCCATTTTCACTATAACTCCTTTCAAGGATGATTCAATCTGTGAAATTTGGACTAATTTCAGAGAATATATTGAATAATATTTGGTACAAGGTTCAAAACTTTCTTCATTACAGGTACGAAGCTATGCTTGTTGAAAGTTAGGTTTTTTGACTAATCCAAAAACTAGTCTCGCGAGACTGAGGTAAAGTTTGATGAAGATGTTATTCTATTGTTGTTGAAGATGAAGAAGGTATGAGGGTATATAATAGAATGAACCAGGTTTATCACATTTTGAGAGGTATTTTTTTATATGTATTTTGAGGGTTATGTCTTTATACATGCTTGAGGCATGTTTTGGGGAATTGGTCATATGCTTTGAGGCACATATTAGATGTATGGTATATGTTTGGTACATGGTTTGAGGAATATCTATTGAGGCATATTTTCAGTACATATATTGGATATATTGTCATATATCTTTGGCACATGGTTTGAGGAGCATCTTGGATATTGGGTACATGGTTTGATATGTACTTTGGTATATATTTACATGTTTGAGGCATATATTGGTACATGGTTGATGGATGTGATGGAACATGTTTTGGTACATGGTTGATGGATGTTATGGCACATGTTTGAGGAATATCTTGGCACATGGTTTATGGATATAGAACAATCTTGTTATATGGAAGATATGACACACATGTCTTAGCATATGGTTTGATGCACATCTTGGTGATGGTATTGGTTTATGATTTATGAGAGTGGATCTAGTCTTAATGATGACGAGGTATCAATATCAGTGACAGTGACAGATTTATTATCAATGAAAATATCAGTGACAATGACAATGAAGGTATCAGTGTCAGTGATAGTGACAGTGACAGGTTGAGTCTACACTTATATTTCATGGTGGAAGGAAGGGGAAAGGAAAGGGGGTCATAGCCTCCTTTCGGTTGGAGATAGAGAATATTGGGAGTAGGAACTTCCTTCAGGTTGGAGCTTGTAAATTAGGGGGTTGTAGACTCCTTCAAGTTGAAGTTCGAGAATACAATGAGTTGGATATTCCTTTAGGTTAGAGCCTATAAATCAAGGGGTTGGAGCCTCCTTCGAGTTGGAGCTAGAGAATATAGATATTTGTAGCTTCCTTAAGGTTGGAGCTTGTAAACAGGGGGTTATATCCTCCTTATAGTTGGTGTTGGATAATTTGGAAGTTTTTTCTTCCTCTGAATGTAATATTTGATGTATAAGAAAGCATTCTATGGTTTTCTCCCATTTGGGTTTCCATGTAAAAATCTGGTGTATTGTGTATCTGTGGTTATGATGTGATGCATTGTTTATGGTTATATTTTTATGATATATTGAATGCAATAATAATTGATAATTGACTAATAAACTTTATGTTTACATGTTCTAGTTAAAAGTGGTAAAACATGCTCAATATTGATTCACTCCCCAAGTATCAATATTGGTGAATATTCCAACAGTCAGAACCCTTCGGTCTTTGAAGTGATACTTTGGAATTTGTGGTTGGAATGCTCGGCATGGATCACATTTCAAATAAAATTTCAACTAAAATCTAAGCGTGGGTGGATGTTGATCACACACTTATACTAAGAGGAGATTGGGTGAATCAATATAAGGCTATACTTTTCTTTTTAACATTCAAAATCCATAATGAAGCAATCACATAAATGTAACAAAGAGAAGACACGATATTTAACATGGAAACCCTTTCGGGAGAAAACCACAAAACTTATTTTTGTAAATTTGTAGGCACCAACCTATGGTTACAAATGTTGGTAGGAACAAACCTATTGGAGACACTGATCCCCTCTGCTATTTGTAGGCTCCAACCTACATGAGACACCAATTCCCTCTATTATTTGTATGCACCAACCTACAAGA
>ML789299.1:270169-288311 GCA_009831015.1 Picea engelmannii
AACAAACCTATTCCAGTATTTAGGTTTGAAGGGTGAGGAGTTTAGGGCATTGTTTTCTAAATCTTCCATGAATAAATTGGCTATGATGGGAGAGAGGGGGGATCCCATAGCGACCCCACAGGTTTGTTCATAAACATCGCCTTTAGAAACAGGTCGTTCCTTTAGAATTAAGATTCAAGAACACGTCGCTGACATCAAACACAATCGCACTCGTCCCTCAGCTCTCGCAGAACACTCAGATAAAACCAAACATCACATCTGTATTGAAGAAACCAAAATCCTTGCCAGGATAGATCAATATCACAATAGGAAATTCAGAGAAGCAATCGAAATTGAAAAACAACCTAATAATCTAAACAGAGATGATGGATGGAAAATTAGTCAAAATTGGATCCCTATCCTAGCCAATATGAATAATTCTAAATATTAGTTTATAAACATTGTCCAGTCGACTCTTTTTAAAAATAAAAATAAAAATTAATAAACAAACAAGTAATTAATTATTAAAACAATTAATTAATTAATTAAACAAACAATTATAATCTTAAAAAAATTCAATAAGTCGGCTCCTTAAAATAACTTTTCGAGTATTTATATACATGTTATATTCTCTTTTCCTTCATTCTTCACAAACGCTTTCCTAGTGATGGACCATGCTAGTTTGGTCCGAAACGTCGAAAAACATAAAACCTATGCGATGGATCCGAAAGTACTCTCTGAACAAAACAATGATCGCAAAAGTCTTAGAACAGAAGCACCTTCATCTATTAGTGTCTGAGGAACATCTCAACCACAAACCTGTACTGTAATCTGGAAAGTAATGTGAGATGGAAGATGAGGTCCAGTTAGCACACCCCAATCAAAATGGATGACCTCATAACTTGGAGGGGGTTCCACGGGAGAAGGAGGAATATCCCCTGGCATGGTAGATTCTGTATCAACGAGAAAAACATGGGCAATATCAGGTTTACTCTCTAGCAGGAGAGTAGGATCGGCCGATGATGAGATTAGATCGACCACTTGGGTTGCATTCTCCAAGGGGAGAATGGGGTCGACAGATAGAAATGGATCGACCACTTGGGTGACAATATCTAATGGGAGAGGGGGATTGACCGAGGATGGGATCGAATCGACCTCTTTAGTTTCACTCTCTGATGGGAGATCGGGATTGACTGAGGATGGTATTGGATCAACCACTTTGTCAACTAGTTCAACTAAGGACGTGACCAGATTGACGACATGATCAACCAGATTGACCGGTGAAGGGACCAGAGTGATCATTCCATCAACTATAGGGGGGTCAAGAGTAATCTTGTGATAAGCAGCTGGAAGTTGAGGTTGTGAAATATTCATGTCTTCTATTAATTTCAAGGATTTGTCCATACGAGGGCAAAGGTGAGTGAGATGACTCCCTTTGCATAACATGCATGGGAACTTGACTCTACTTTTCTTCTTCCCAACATTATCTTGACTAGTCGATGGGAAGTCATCAACGTGTTGTTCAGAGGCTAAGGACATGGGTTGGCGAGGATGTGTAGACCATGCTTATATAACCTTGGATAGACCAAGGCATTCCTTAAGAAGATGACTACCTTTACAAAGCCTGCAAGGGTACTTGGGCTTATGAGTTGTTTGGGTGATCTTGACATCATCAACACTCCTAGCATGATTAACAATAATTGGTTTCTTTCTAACATTTCTGACAGTGGTTGGAGGTTTTGAACCTTGTTTATATTTGTTTTCTTCTTCTTCTTATTCACTGGGTTACTAGATTTAGAACTTTCACTCGATGAAGAAGATGAAACGGAAGGTGACTTTGCAAGAGAAGAAGGTGAAGAAGACCTTATTGGTGAAGAAGGTGAAGGATCAACATGAGGTTGATATTCTTGGGGGGAAGTGCTTACAACTGAAGCACTTACTGTATTCAGTATTACCTGAGTGGAAAACAACCATACCGATAATCCAATTGTGAGACCTGGAAGGCTCAAAGTAGCGATGTGAGGAGGACCAATGTTTTCATAAGAAGGAAAAACAAAAGGTTCCCCTGGAAAAGGGGTTCCTTCATTGGTCATTCCAAGAACTGGCTCCATTAAAACAAAGATCCAATTTAGAGTCCACTAGGGAAAACAAACAACACACGCTAAAAATCTAGTAAGCAAGAAAGAAAACAAAACCTTCTCACAATGAATGCACTAGTTGGTGATGAAATCCAATGTCACGAGAACAAAGTAATAAGGGGTTGAGATAGAGCGGGTGGAAAAGTTACGTTGACAACCTTCTTAACAGACTTACACCCTGGTGCAAGCTCCCACACATAATCGTGGGTATACCCTCCAAGGAGCCCAAGTGAGTTTGGACAACATCTATTCTAGGTACCGTGAAGATTTTCCCCTCCACAGTCACCTTGTGTAAAGACCCTAAAATGATAGGCCATTAAGGTTACCAATCACTACAGTGATGCTTGGGGAAATAATCGATAGTCCAATCCATGCGCAAGGGCAAGGTATCTAGCCTGAAATAAAATTGAAAGGCTTCCACTCATCATTGTGGGTATACCTCTCAAGCGACCCCCATAATACGCGCAACCTCTACACCAAAACCAACAAAGCAGGGTGAGTAAGTCTGCCAATCTCAATGCAACCTCGTGATTGACCCTTGTGTTAGAAGGGATTCCTAGGACAAAATGTAATAAGTGGATTTAATCGCTCCCTAACTAAATATTCTATGTTTGTTTACAACTTTGGAAATTTATCTTTCACACCTATTCCAAATCCCTACAACTAATCTAATGTAGGTTTGCTACCAGAAAGTATAAAAAATGTCTAATCAATTTTTATAAGCGCTTTATTTTATGGTTGATTTTACTCAAGAGGAAAACGACGTGGACAATATGGTGTTTTGATCGACTCAAAAATTATGCAAAGAGATGAAGATGCAATCTTTTCATTTCGATGAAATCTATGCTACGAGAAGGAGAAAACATTTATCATTCCCATATGCACGATGTCCCAAAATTTATTAAACTCATCAATATAAAGATTCTCAAGAAATGAGAAACAGGTATTGTACACCAATGCATGATTCATGCCCCCCCCAAGATTCATGCAATTTCGCTACTTCAAATGCAAGGATGCCCCCAATATAATATAAAGCAAGAAATTAAATTTTTTTGTTTCAAAAATTTCACTAAAAGAAACAATGAACTTTCTTAAAACAAAGAAACCCAAACTAAAAGTTTTATTTTAAAGAGAACTATTCAGAAGAAATCTGATCTTTCCCTAAACAATTCTAAAGAAAACACACGCTTTGTAATTGAAAGACACTCAAAGCAAGCAACTAATCCTTCAAAACCAAACAAAGCCAATGTGGCTAAAAGTAACTCAAAGAATGTCAAGCAGACAGTAAACAAATCAATATAGGTGTTGGAGCTGCCTTTTTCATTTTGGTTCAAATCTTTTTTAAAAGTCAAATGTTAGTTCTTAAGTTCTTTTTCGCTTCGTGACATTCACCTACTAAAAGTCTTAGTAGTCTCGTCATGCGAAATAGCGGGGGATGGGATGTTTTTTAAGTTACCACTTTTTATCATTAAACGAAGGTTGTTTCTTTTTGTACCTCGGAATATCGCTCTTCGTGAGTTACAAGTCACAAGATTTACAAACCCAGATGTGCGAAGTTGTGAAGAGTTTTAAAATCTTACCTCAGGTGAAAGCTAAGAGTGAGACCATGCAAACCCCAGTCAAGTTCTCGGGATTTCACGATTTGGCTTACATTCCTCCTAGAAACTTTACCTTCGAAGTCCTGAGCCACGATATAAATGAAAGAATAATTAATTAAAACACTTAATCTTAGTTACGTCCTTGCTTAATTAAATCTAATCATCACAGTCTCAGGTTTTAGAGGCTCGAAAGGTTAGATTTAAAGGTCCCGATATAGTGAACGCCGAAGTGTTGATTTAAATCCTGATTAAGGAAGCCAAGCCAGCATAATCAGTGTTTAATGCAAATGATAATAATGCATAGTTTACGAGGTAATTTCAAATGTTCCCTTCACCATCTTGTGCCACGAACCGTCAAATTTTATGGCATTAATTGGAAATAAGACGAAACGACAAAGTAAGGATATGGTTTTTATTGCCAAAATCTCTATCTAAATATGATTGGACCATTCTGTTCGTAAGGACATCGATGTGTTAAATGTTCAAAGATATATATCTTTTTCTTCCTATTTTATTCATAAAGTTCATTTCTATCTCACACAAAGAAGTTTTTCTTAGTAAGCTAACTTTTATATGTATACACATTTTTATTACAGAAGAGCTAAGTTACAATCCCCTGTCATGGCCCCGTGAAAAGCATCCAAGGCAAGCGATGAGGTTTCAAGACAAGGTTCTGATAATGTTTCAGATACTTCACCTTGGAGCGTTGATTTCGTGCGAACCTGGTCATATGTCTCAGAGGTTTTTCAATCAAATGTGGTGAACTATTCAGATAATTCCGATGACAACGAGAAATATGACATGACTACCAAATACAAGATCATTTTCCAGGCATATATGCACAAAGTAGTGGCCAGGCCATGCCTTCTGTCTTACTATGACATGATCCAATGGGTGCTAGATCATGTAGACATCCCTACCAGAACCATCATCAACGAGCAGAAGGTCATTGTTGGGACCTTTAGACCAGAAAACTTACAGGCGATGTACAAATTACCACCCATGTTAGACTTCACGTACAATGCAGATTTTCTAGATGGTTTTAAACAGAAGGAATGCAAGCAATACGTGAAAATTTTATTTGATTTGATTAAGGATTGGGTCTCACACCCAGTGAAGTTCAGGGAAGACAACAATGGAATTTATTCCATATCTTCTTTTGAACCAAAGTTCAAATACGTGGTGATGATGACCTGTAGATTGTACGGGAGGGAAGACACCATGCATTTTTTCCTCCAATGGGTGCCCTTGATATACTCAGTAGCAGAAGGCCCTTCCTTCGACTGGGCCAAAATGTTATCAGATAGCCTGACCAGTCAGATTACAGAGTATCAAATGCAGAAAGAGAGTAGGAAAGTTGCTTCATTTTTTATGTCTGCATATCTCATGGACGCAGTATGCTCCATGACGCCTTTTCCCTTGATGAATTGAAGCTGGGCTCCATCAGATGTTGATCCATTCCATGTATACCATTCTATGCTTTGGGAGGACAAGGCTTCAGATTTCATATACGAAATCTTCAACTAGGTAATGGTACTGATGCATGTTGCCATCTTCGGTAATCTACCACCCAGGATATCGGATAGCATCATGGAAAATTTAAGCAGAGTGGCCGATTGGTATGTGGAGAAATAATTTTCATACATTAGGGTTTTCGGCACTTCCATCCCTCCGCATGCTTTACCCTTATACCCGACAAGCTAGCTTGTTGTGAGATTGCAAGGAAAACCATAATCGACGGTATAAGTAAAGAACTTAAAGGGTTTTCAAAAAAGGTATGACCACCTTTTCCTGTTCATTTAAACACCTATTCATTACTAGACTTCGGGCATGCAAAGGCTGAGGAAACATCCCTAGAAGATATAAAATTGGTTCATATCGAATTCAAGAAACACGATCCACACAGGGTCATGAGTAATCATTTGGCCAATTGTGGCCTTGAAAGATTTGAGCACGAGAATTTGCCTCATGATGATATTTTCCAAGGCGCGAAATCTTATGAAGAGGTTTTGGCTCTAATACAAGCCCTATTTCGCGAAGAGCGGGTCGATGTTATCATATTCCAAGAGCATAGGCAAAGTTTCCTTCCTCCAATATTACGAGGTGAGGACCGACGATAGCAGAGGAGAAACAAACAGAAGTCAGAGGCTCTAAAGGTTCACCACCTGACCAAGAAGAACAACAGGATAAAGAAGAGCAAGATGGGGGCCCAAAACAGGAAGCCGAGGCTTTCGATCCCCCAAGAGAACCAACTTCTTTCATTACTCTCGAGAAAGCTTCTAAACAGGTTGGCAATCCCATCGCCTCCATTACCCCCCTACAGTCTGCAAAGGAGATCCTGGATGTTGGTTGGATTGTGGGTGAAAAAATAACACCTATATAAGTAGAAGAGCTATCTCTGAATCAATTCTTCTTCGATTAGAAGAGGAAAGAGGTTGTGAGACAAGAACTCTACCAAGAGGTAGGTGTTGTCTCTAAGAAATTTAAAGTTGTAAATGATGGGAAAAATATGAAGAAAGTAGAATTCGCGACACAAATAGCAGGAACATTGCATGCTTTTGCGACAGCAAACCAATATTCAGTCAAGACCCTAAAAGATCAGCTAAAACGAAAAAATCATCTGATCAAGACACTAGAGGCTAAACTAGCTACAACATAGGTTGTTGCTAAAGATCAGGCAAGTGCGACTTTAGGGCAAGTAAGAATAGAAGATAAAAAAGAAATAGAGTGGCTTAAAGTCAATCTCAAACAGTCATAGTTGAAGGTTCAGACAAGTCAGACTCAGATAAGCCAACAAGGAGAATTGATAGACTAGCTTCGGGCCAAACTAGAATTCGCCGAAATCCAGGTAATCGATACCAGGATATTTCAATCCCAGGCAATAGAGATCAGAAAAAGGTTATCAGCAGCGCAGCAGGGTCTGATTGTTAAAGTAGAAAAAATTCAAAGCAGCTTCCAACTCATTGATCAGGTGTTGGAAAACCTCTCTCCTAAAGAAAGGGATGTCAGAGCAGCTCGGGTGGCGTTCCAAGAATCTATTATAGCCACAACAAGAAGGGAAACAAGCAGTATTTCTAGTTTTCCCATCGCAGAGCAGACGAGGGGTAATACCTTGTTGAAAGAATGGGAGCGAAATATATCCGAAGGTAAACAACAGGCTATGAACCTAAGTAAATATTGCGAAGAAATTTTTAGTTTGTTAAGTGAGATTTGTTTGGGTTCCGATGGTGAAAGTGGCATGGAGATACTAAGTCAGATAAATACAACTAAATATATGCTTAATATCAAGGAAAAGGAAGAAAGAGAATTAGCCAAAATATCACAAATAGCTCAAACATACATAGTGCAAATAGACAAATGGCTAATTAAATCGAGTATACTACTATGCTCTATCAATGCCAAAGATCAACAGGTGGAAGGAAAGTTGTCGCTATTGATGAAAGACTGCTATATTTTTGAAGCAAATAATCAAGCAGACCCATCTAAGTTGATATCACAACTGGTGGAGAAGTGTGTTATTTGCAAGGAGCATGCGAAGAGGCAGGTTTCGATACCAGATGAGAACAGAGATAAAGAAACGAAACGTTTCGACTCCTTTTGATTGTAACCGAAAACCTGTGGAACTATTGAGATTCCAGTGCATAAAATTTTGTATAAATATACATTTTGAAGAAAGAAAAAGAGGCTGGACCTTTTTGATTAATTGTAATAGAGACTGTCTCTTTTCGAGACTTACTACAAAGCAATCTGGAGATTCCTAATTCTGTCACTACTGTGTTATGATTTTATTCTCTTTGTTATTTCATATTCATTATTATTTCACTTACATATATTTGATGAATGTTGCATTGCAATTTAGTAAAACTTCTACTGCAGTGATTAATATTTATCTATCTATTGTTTACAATTTTTCCTCTCTATCGGCTACTAGCAGGTACAAGACTTGTAAATCTTTAGGTTATCATATTTTATGCTTCATCAGACCATTTCTTGTCTTATTTTATTCTCTTGTTTACAGAGTGAGATTCTCTCTCGATAGGAGCCTTATTCTATAGATAGATTAATGTTTTTCCTATAATTCATACACCATTTATTTCAAATATAACACAGTTACGGAAAAAGGCCTTTGGTTTGAAATTTGCTTTTAATATTGATTTCTAAAGTTCTCTTTTATAAAATCAAATTGATACAGCATAAAAACTTTCGTATTTCTTTAAATTTTATGTTCCTCTATGACTGTCCTTGTTGTAAGACAACCCAATATTGAACCCGGTTTGACAGATCAAACCCATATCGCTCTAAATATCTTTGATACCATACTCATTCATGGGCTGCAATTGAAAGGGATATAAACATCCAAGAATAGTTGGAAGCCAGACAGTGACAACCTAGAAATCAACCCTAGCTTCCTTGCCCAAAGGCATACTCTTCTCCTTTTTACATCTTACTAACTTTCGGATGCCTAGACACTGTACTTTTTAAAGCCTTAAGTACAGACTTTGGAACAACAATAGGCTCCAAAAGATCAATCCATATAATCAAAGAAAAACTGGGTCATCAAAAGATGACAAGACCCAATCCAAAAACATTTACAAACAAGTTTGCAGCCTAGCAGTAGAGTACATTGCAAGAATTAGGTATTCTCATAGGCTAGACACTGGTAGGGTGCGAGAAGTTCACACCGAATCTAATAGTAAGGTGTGAAAATCAATGGTTTTCGCAGGCTGTAGAGAGATACAGTGTGAGAATGTCTGTAATCAAAGAAAATTTTGAAAAAGGATAGGGAATCTAAGTGAACCTCTAGTTCCAAAGAGTCTGGATGGATGTCGCATAGACTCAGAAACCAGAAAACAAGCAATCAAAGGAAGGGAAACTAGACTAACTAGGAAACAATTCGTTCCCCAGTGGAGTCACCAATTTTGTTATCGGATAAATCAGTAGGTATAGACACTAACTGATCTCCCTAGACCCACCTAGATCTATAACAAAACACACCAGAACATGACACTTTCCTTAAGTTTTAAATATTGAATTTACTAACTAAAGAGAGATAGGTGACATACTGTTTAAATGTCACTTCCTCTCGCCATCGCCATCCTAGCTCCGTTCCAACGCTCATACAACGATGAACCTGCAAAAGAACGCAACCAACCAAAGTGATAGTAATAGCATGAACTCAATATAAACCTATGTATGTGATCAAGGAATCATACAATAAAACACAACAAGGTTTATAGGAAAGAATCATATTATTGTATCATATTAAATGTGAAAGAGAGACTACAACCATGGCCTTGATGTTGTAAGGTCCCTTCCAACTGTCCTTCGTTCCCCACACACTTCCACTCCAAGAATTCTAAAAGAATAGATCTGATAATATTCACAATCTATCTTGACAAAGGAAAAACTCAAAGACACTCCAACCAATCTAATAATTCCAAGCCAAATCCAACTTAGCCCTTCTCCATGAGAGCTCCTTTCCTTTTATAAGTTGAAGAGGATAAGGTGAGGAGGTTATGATGATCCCACTAAATCATGAAAGCGAGTAAGATCCAAACCATTCAGATGCCACCTCACAATGGAAGTTTCTCCTTCTAGAAGATTCGAGAAAATGCTTGTTTTTCCCACGTGTAAGCATTCTCGCACCCTACCTATAGAGCAGAATGCGAACTCCTCATGACCTAGCTATGATGCAGCCTGCGGGAATCAGGCATTCTCGCACCCTAGCCATAATGCAGCCTGTGAACTTCCTTTTTTAATAGGGTTTTTACAAAAGAAAATGCAACTTCTTTTCTCAAGAAAAGTTGTTCTCCCTTCCTTCTTCAGGAACTCAGGACACTGACCCCTCCGAAGGAAACATATAGGTTTACATCATTAACAGTCATGGGGATGATGAAAATAATGTGTAACAACCATGCAAAATTATTTTGGAAAAAAATATTAGCCTTTACCTAGAAATTCACAATAAAAGAGATAAAGGCCAGGATGGATTTAGAATATATCATTCAACTCTGGACCATCTTGTCACCCTCAGGATTATTTCATAGGAGTTCCAAAATTATAAAACCAATCTTTTATGTTGTTTGTTGACTTTAGAAAATATTTTGACATAGTTCCTAGGAAAAACATTTGGGATAGGTTGGAAGAGATAAAAGCGTCTTTCAAGTTAAGGGTTGTTTCTATAAGGTTGTATGATAATTTTATCTCCAATCTTTAGAACTATGATGGTTCGTAAAAATAAATTAACTACAATATTGGAGTCAAGCAACATTTTCCTGTTGGACTACAATTTTCGATAGACCAAAACCCATAAGAATCAGTCTCCACCACAATTGTCGTAGTTATGATCCACTAGAGGGGGTTAACCCATGTTGTGAAACTTGCAGGAAGTGTTAAACCCAATGTCCAACAATCTCTCCCCACCTAGTGCATGTTGGGTGAGTTTTGAACTAGAGACCTATCATTCTAATACCATTTATTGGAATACAATTGTCATTAGAAAAAAACACATAGCCATTAGTCTTCTTCAAAATCGTTGGAGTTATGATCCACAAGAGGGGGTTAAATCATGTCGCGAAACTCACGAGAATTGTTGAACCCAATGTCCAACAATCTATTGTTGGAAAGTTCATTGTAATTGATGTCAATCCTATAAGAAGTCCAGAAGACTATATAAGTAATGGGTGTATTTGAAGAAGTCTGCAAAGTGGTCCTCTTATGGCATATCTTTAAGCATGGCCCTCATGGGAATGTTAGGAAATGCAGAACACTTCCACACTAATCCTAGCAGAAGAGAAGAAGAATTTAATCAAGAAAGTAAATGACACAAGCAATCACATAGTACACCCTTTGATAGTAATCACATAGCAATCACATTTCAATCACAAGCAATCACCCTTTGATAGTGAACAAAGAGTGAACACTTTCTAAAAGGATTTTCTTATCTTTCTCTTGGCGACTCTACGTATAAGTAATATGGCATCCGGTCGAAGGAATACCATACAAAACCCAGAGAACAAGCAGACCACGCCTGTTTCAGATCCCGATAAAATACTAAAATCTAGAGGTTCTCTTAAGCGGACCACTGTATTCTATCAACTTAAACACCCGCATCCCAAGAGAAAAAGTGCTTGTGATCCTTCAAGTTTGCATAGTACACCTTCCAAAACCACTAATTCATTTTTATTCAGCTCTATGGTTAAAAGTGAAATCCTTCCGAAAACCTCTGTCAGACACAAAGGTAAAATCCCAACAGTAAATTTATCAACGCTTGATAACCCGCCGACTCTCATTTCAGACTTCCTGACATCACCAAGTCTCTAAGAGTATACTATATACTCAAATCTCACATCCGCGAGATCCCCTAATTACGTCTCCTACAAATCCAAAGAGCCAAGTCCTCGCATCTCCGATCACCCGTCTTTGGCCTTCCCGTCTCACGAAGAAGTTAAAGATTCACTTTTAGTGTTCCAGAACCCTTTGTACAATACACCATTTCCTTATCCAGTAGTACCAATGGCAGCCGCCAGAGGAGGAGGTGGAGGGGTTTTCGGAGGTGGAGGATTTTTAGGAGGTGGTGGGGCTCTAGGAGGAGAAGGAGGCCAAGGGCCTCTCCCTCCTCCCAGAGTTTTCACTAAAGTGGCTGCAAGATATGCACCTTTAGTTCTACCTGTCCCTCTTCATGACCTTCCGAAAAATTATATAAAAAACTTACCTAAGTTTACAGGGGAAGGAGAATTGACCGCCGCCGAACATATAAACTTCTTCAATTAGTTCACAGAGATCCTAGGTCTCGAACACGAAGACCTGTATTCAAGGATTTTTGTCCAAACTTTCGAAGGACAGGTATGAACCGGGTTTCGAAGCCTACCCACAGGGTCTATCCTATCTTATGATGCCTTAGAAGATTCATTTATTAGACAATGGGGTGAGAGAAAAGACCACTTATATTATCTAACCGAGTTTGGATCTTTAAAGAAAAGGAATTAGAAACCGTTATGGAATTTATCCAAAGATTTAATAAACTGTATAATAAGATCCCAGCCGAGGTCAAACCCTCCCAACCTGCAACCAAAGTAACCTTCGCAGGAGCTTTCGAACCCAACTTCTCCCTTCTCTTAAGAGAAAGGTGGGGGGCTACCTTAACCTGAATGCAGGATGATGCATTAGAAATTGAGTCCAACATGATGGCCTCTGGTAAGTTGAAAGCTAGGTTAGAAATGGGGAACATAGAAACCAGACGTTTTAGGGAACAAGTGGGACCCTCAGGATCTAATAAGTCTACATATGACAAAATGGATGATATGGCTAGGGTAATTAAAGAATTGTCGAATAAGATTTACAGAATGGAGCTAGACCAATCCAAGAGTGATCCTTTCATTAAAAGAGAATTCAGAAGAAACCCCAACCCTCAAAATCAACAAAGGCAGACTAAAAATGAAGATCAAAAAATTCAAACCCCTTTAAAAAATGAAAATTTTATAGGAGGAAATGATCTGGAAGATTTCAAAGGTCTGGAAGAATATGTGACAAATTTGGGTGACAACTGCACTCAACCTTATATAACTAAATAAGATTATGAGAAGTCTTTAAGCACACAACAACCCTCAGATGCAGATGATGACATAAACAACATAGATGTCTCAGACCATCAAGAAGTAACTGATTCAATAATGGTTGAAGTCCAACCTAGGTATAACCTGAGGTCTAAAAACAAGTCTGCATTGATTTCTCAACCCAGAAAAATTCTCCCTAGAGGTGAAGTATATGTACCCACTCCAAAGGAGACTGAAACATCTAAAGGGACTGACTTATTGGATCCAAAGATGAAGGAGGTTGAGACCCAAACAAAGGAGATCAATATGGTTGATACACAAACATCGATAATTAAGATCATGAGTAATAAATCAGCTCAGACAAATAAGTTAGAGAAGAAAGAGTTTGAGGTTTTAACCAGAGAAGAGAAAAAAGGTGGCGGTGGTTTTAGTGTCAAAAATGAAATAAATAGGATCAAAATACCTATTCCGCTAGTTGAATTAGCAAAAAACCCTGCATATCGAAAACAAATAACCAAGGTGATAGGTTGTTTGAACCAAGAAAGTCAATCAGACGAAATAAATTTGTAAGATGACAAGCCAAATATCACTTTCGGTCCACATTTTGAGGGCGCTAGAGACATTGTTACCCCTTTCTATATCACCCTAAACGTGCATGATCGACTGCTGCATAACTGCATGCTAGATTCTGGAGCTTCACATAATGTGATGCCCAAAGCTATTATGGATAGACTAGGCCTTGAGATCACCGGACCTTACAAAGATCTCTACTCTTTTGATTCAAGAAGAGTCAAGTGCTTAGGTATGATAAAAGATTTAGTAGTCACCCTTTCACAGGTCCCAATCAAAAGTGTTCTAATGGATGTAGTTATTGTTGATATCCCCCCAAAATATGAATTACTTTTATCAAGGTCATGGGGAGCCAAATTCAGGGGATCCCTTCAACTGGACATGACTTATGCCAAAATTCCTATATTTGGTGGGCAACTTACTAGGTTATACAGGGAAATAAGGCTAGCTTATACCGTGAGCAATCCTCAGAATCCTAACAATTTTCTCGTTTACATTGCCGATCAAGATCTAGGAAATTGTATTTTGTCTTTTGATGATGGTATAGATAGTTGCATAGAGGAAAACTATATAGAAGAGAAAGATTCCGAAAATATGCATAGTACAGGGATCTAGAAAATGTTTTTTGATGGTGCTCTATCATGTGAAGGAGCCGATGCAGGAGTACTTTTTGTGACACCTGAAAATAGATTTGTCATCCCTTTTTCTTATAGGCTTCAATGGGATATAGACTACACTAACAATGTATGTGAATATGAAGCCTTAGTATTAGGATTGGAAGCTGCCAAGAAACTGAACATAAAGAACCTAGAAGTATATGGAGACGCTAAGCTGATAGTCAAACAGATAAATCGACAATACCAGGCCAAACACTCGAGATTGAGAGCATATAGAAATTGTGCCTGGGATCTAATAGAGAATTTCTTCTCATCTGTAAATATTCACTTCATCCCATGCACCGAAAATTTGCAGGCCGATTCGTTAGCGAAGGCATCCTCGACGTTTGCTCCCACCCACAGCTTTTAAATTAAAATATCATATAGAGGTAAGGCACATACCATCCATCCCGAACAACATACAACACTGGCAGGTTTTCAAGGATGACGAACAGATTAGAAAGTTCCTCAAAGAAGTGGGTGACTTTTCTGAAACTCACATCGATCAAGAGAATCAAAATGACCACATGTGGATCATGCAAGAAGGAGAAGACCCTCAGGAGTTCCAAGAAAAAATTTCCAACCATCTCATGTTAGTTTTAAAAAATAATAAAATTCCAAAGGGACTAATCCCCCTGGAGAAACTTTTCGATCAAAATGACATGCCTTTAAAATATACTCTTCAACCCCAACCCAAAAAGGTCGAAGATTGTGATATAGGGACGAAAGAAGAACCCAGGATGGTGAAAATATCAAAATATCTCCCTCCTGAGGTGAAAAGTAAGTATAAAGATTTGCTTGCACAATATAAAGATGTTTTCGCCTGGTCTTACGAAGAGCTTAGGACTTATGACACTACCGTGATCAAACACAAGATACCTCTGAATCCTGGTATCAAACCCTTTAGGAAAAAGCTTAGACAAATCAACCCTATCTTATTACCTGTAGTCGAAAGAGAATTCAAGAAGCTTTTAGACGCGAAAATAATAGTACCACTGAGATACTCCAATTGGGTGGCAAACCTGGTTCCGGTTAGAAAAAAGAGTGGAGAGATTAGACTGTGTGTTGATTTCAAAAATTTAAATAAATCTTCCCTAAAAGACAACTATCCTTTACCTAAAATGGATCACGTCTTAGAAAAGGTAGTCAGAGAAAATAGGATGTCTATGATCGATGGTTTCTCTGGGTACAATCAAATTGTTGTAAACGAACAAGATGAAGAAAAAACAACTTTCACTACACCCTGGGGTATATTCATGTATGATAAAATTCCTTTTTGTCTAATGAATGCAGGTGCCACTTTCCAGTGTGCTATGGATATCGCTTTCGTCAGCGAAAGAGACAAGTTTGTAGTTATCTACCTCAATGATCTAACTGTTTTTTCTAAGTCTGACGAAGATCATTTAATACATCTCAAACGGACTTTCGAAAAATGCCGCAAGTTTGGTCTGTCTTTAAACCCTAAAAAGTCTCACTTCGCCATGTGAGAAGGTAAACTCCTGGGCCATATTGTGTCCCGAGATGGAATTAAAATTGACCCCAGCAGGGTTCAAGCTATAGACACAATAAATATTCCTAGAAATGTAAAGGAAATCCAGTCATTCTTGGAAAGATAAAATTTTTGAGAAGGTTCATTCCAAACTTCCTTGAAATTGTAAAATTAATCATAGGTATGTTAAAGAAAAATAGTGAGGTAAAATGGATAGCAGAGGCCAAAGAATCATTTGCACGTATCAAGAGGGTTATAAGCGAGGCACCTGTACTGGAAAGCTCCGACTATCTAAAGGATTTTCTCATTTTCTCATTCACTTCCAAGCACACTATTTCCACAGTGCTCCTCCAGAAAAATGATGAGGGTTTCGAACAACCAATAGCCTTTTTCAGCAAAAGTCTTAGAGATGCGGAACTAAAATACAATATAATGGAAAAACAAGCATATGCTATGGTAAAGGTATTAAAGGATTTTAGGACTTATGTATTGCATTCCAAGATAATCGCATATGTACCTACTAGCTCTATAAAAGACATTTTAGTGCAACCTGACAGTGATGGAAGAAGGGGACGGTGGCTCACAAAAATTCAAGAATTTGATCTGGAAATAAAGCCGACGAAGCTGATAAAGGGTCAATGTTTGGCTAAAATCTTAGCTGAATCCAATTACAGAGCCCTGGACATAAATAGCATAAAGGGATGTGGATAAGAAGAAGATATGATTGAACTCTACGAGCAAACAAGTGAAGTCAAGATCGAAGAGAATTTTACATCCTCTAACTGGTACAAAAACATAGTATCCTACCTACTGACTTTGAAGTGCCCAAGTGATTTATCTCCATCCAAAGCCAGAACGCTAAAACTACATGCGGTCAAATACTGTATATCCGAGGGTTTGGAAAGACCCACTTGGCTTCCTGTTAGTTTGTTTGGTTGAATCTGAAACAGAGAAGGTCATAAGAAAATTCCACGAAGGAGTGTGTGGGGAACATCACGCTTGGAGAGTGACAGCTTATAAAATCTTGAGGGCAAGGTATTATTAGCCTAAACTTTTCTCGAATGTAAATGCCAAAGTCAAGGCTTGCGACCCTTGCCAACTATTCGCAGGCAAACATAAACTCCCAGTATTACCTTTAGCTCCAGTCAAAATAGAGGCTCCTTTTCAGCAGCGGGGACTGGATTTTATAGGTGAAATTAACCCCCATTCCAGTGTGCAACACAAAAGGATCCTAACCACCACAGATTATTTTACTAAATGGGTAGAGGATATTCCTACCAAGAGGGATACAGATTCGGTGGTAATAGATTTCTTAGAAGAAAATATTTTATCTAGATTCAGCTGCCCCCGAAAGATAGTAACAGATAATTCTCAAGCTTTTAAATCTATGGCTATGATCAGTTTTTGCCAAAAGTACAATATTGTACTCGGCCATTCTATGACATATTATCCCCAAGGAAATGGATTGGTCAAGTCTTCAAACAAGAGTCTGTTGGTTGTGGAGCCTGATTATCTTCCTAATTTAGAGGTCTTTTACTTTTAGCCGTGTTTATACCCCATGAAGTATTTACACCCCAGAAGTATGTACACTCTTCCACGTGGGGTAGTGCAGAGGGGGGGTACCCCCTCTACGGGGTCCGAGGGGGCTATCCCCTTGGCTAGGAAGTCTGGGGGCAAAGCCCCCGAAGAAAAAATTGCCTTGTAAAAGTATATTGTAATTTCATTGTAAATCTGGACTGTTCATTATAAGGTCGCAGATCTAACAATAGAGATTATGTTAGGGTTTTTTTTTCCCTAGAAGGCAACCCTCTTTTATGAGGGAAATGTATTGCAGCTATGTATGTTGGTGAGTATTGTATTCTGAGAGAGGATACTGTGAGAGAAAGAAGAGGAAGTTACAGAGGGTTTTGTTGTAGGTTGTATCCCTTCATTTTGCTGGATAATAATAAAGAAAGGACTTGGCAATTTCTCTGGTGGACGTATCCCACACTGGGTGAACCACGTAAATATGTGTCTCTCTTATATTATGTATCTTTTGTGTTTTGTTTCTACATTTTTTTTATTTCATTTCTTTGTGGTCATGTTTTTCTAACAATTGGTATCAGAGCATAAGGTAACTCGCAGGAAAAGAGGGTTCCTGGTAACTCGCAGGAAAATAGGGTTCCTGGTTCGAGTGGGAGCAATGTCAGAAGATGGAAAGTTTAGGGTCGAGAAATTTAACGGCCAAAACTACTAGTTATAGAAGATGCAGATGGAATATTTTATATATCAGAAGGATGTATTCCTACCATTGAGCGGAGTAGCAAAGAAGCTAGTGGCCATGAAGGACGAAGAATGGGAGATTCTTGACAGAAAGGCTCTAGGAACGATACGGCTGAGCCTAGCAGCGTCGGTGGCTTTCAATATCTCGAAAGAAAAGACAACGAAGGGTTTGATGGACGTGTTGGCAAAATTGTATGAAAAACCCTTGACATCCAATAAGGTATTTCTAATGAAGAGATTATTTAATATGAAGATGTCGGAAGGTGGGTCTATTGCAGATCATTTAAATGAATTTAATACGGTTACTAATCAACTAATTTCTGTAAAAGAGGACTTTGATGATGAGGTTAGGGCTCTTCTAATCTTGTTCTCATTTCCAGAAAGTTGGAATGGCTTGGTCATGGATGTAAGTAACTATGTCTCTGGTTCAAGTACCTTAAAATTTGATGATGTTGTTGGTGTTATCCTTAGTGAGGAAATGTGACGAAAAAGCACAGGTGAGACATCAGGTAATGCGTTCAACATGGAGAATAGGGGAAGACAAAAGGATAGAGGAAAGGGCTCAGGGAACTGTGGAAATTCTAGGAAGGGCAGATCAAAATCTAGACTTGGAAAGATAGAGTGTTGGAAGTGTGGGAAGAAAGGACATATGAAGAAAGACTGCAGAGCTCCAAATAAACAAAGAGATGGACAACAGGAGAGAAATCAGGAAGCAACTGTAATAGGTGATGTGTTACAAGATTCTTTGATTCTTTCTGTAGATAATATTTTTGAGTCTTGGGTAGTATATTCAGGGGCTTCATTTCATGCCACACCCCATAGGAAACATTTTCTAGATTATGTTCAAGGTGATTTTGGATAGGTTCATTTGGGTGATGATGCACCATGCAAAATT
>ML789299.1:294704-328517 GCA_009831015.1 Picea engelmannii
CATTGTAACTTCCTCTTCTTTCTCTCACAGTCTCCTCTCTCAGAATACAATATTCACCATCAACCATAGCCGCAATACATTTCCCTCATAAAAGAGGGTTGCCTTCTAGGGAAAAAAACCCTAACATAATCTCTACCATTAGAGTTGCGACCTTATAATGAACGGTCCATATTTACAATGAAATTACAATATACTTTTATAAGACAATTTTTCTTTGGGGGCTTCGCCCCCGAACCCCCGCTGGGGGCCCACTTTCCCCCAGACCCCCCAACCGGGGGGATAGGCCCCCCGGACCCCGTAGAGGGGGTACCCTCCCTCTGCACTCCCCCGTGTGGAAGAGTGTACATACTTCTGGGGTGTAAATACTTCATGGGTTATAAACACAGCTGAAATCAAGGACCTCTGAATCAGGAAGATAATCAGGCTCCACAACCAACAATAAAGTGGATTCTCAGGTATTTGAGAGGTACTACTACACATGCATTATGTTTTGGAGGTTCAGACACTTTTCTACAGGGATATGTTGATTCAGATATGGCAGGTGATAAAGACAGCAGGAGGAGCACCACATGGTATGTTTTTACTATAGGTGGAACAACAGTAAGTTGGATTTCGAAACTACAAAAGGTTGTTGCACTTTCAACAACAGAGGCAGAGTATGTTGCTTCTACAGAGGATAGTAAAGAGATGATTTGGTTACAAAGGTTTATGGAGGAATTGGGAAAGAAGCAGGAGAACAACAGGTTGTACTGTGACATTCAGAGTTCCATTCACCTTGCAAATAACTCAGCCTTCCATTCGAAGACTAAGAATATACAGTTGAGGTACCACTTCATGCGATCCTCCTTGGAAGATGGACAATTGAAGCTGGAAAAGATACACACTAGCCAGAATCCTGCAGACATGTTAACAAAGGGAGTAACCAGAGAGAAACTGAGTTCTTGCTCATTTTTAGTTGGTCTTCAAGAATGAAGATGAAGATGATAAATTTTCCAAGCCCAAGTAGGTTCAAAGTCCAGCATATACAACAGTGGTGGAGTTGTTGAGATTAGTCTCCAAGTGGGAGATTGTTGGTTGTGGAGCCTGATTATCTTCCTGATTTAGAGGTCTTTTACTTTCATCCGTGTTTATACCCCATGAATTATTTACACCCCAGAAGTATGTACACTCTTCCACATAGGGGAGTGCAGAGGGGGGCTACCCCTCTGTGGGGTCTGGGGGGGCTATCCCCCTGGCTGGGGGTCCTGGGGGCAAGAGGGCCCCTAGCGGGGGTTCGGGGACGAAGCCCTCAAAGCAAGAATTTCCTTGTAAAATTATATTGTAATTTCATTGTAAATCTGAACCATTCATTATAAGGTCACAGATCTAAGAATAGAGATTATTTTAGGGTTTTTTTTCCTTAGAAGGAAACCCTCTTTTATGAGGGAAATGTACTGCGGCTATGTATGTTGGCGAGTATTGTATTATGAGAGAGGAGACTTTGAGAGAAAGAAGAGGAAGTTACAACGGGTTTTTCTATAGGTTGTATCCCTTCATTTTGTTGGATAATAATAAATAAAGGACCTGGCAATTTCTCTGGTGGACGTAGCCCACACTGGGTGAACCTTGTAAATCTGTGTCTCTCTTGTATTGTGTATCTTCTGTGTTTTGTTTCCGCATTTGTTTTATTTTATTGCCTCGTGGTCCTGTTTTTCTAACAAATTCTGATCAACATAGTTAAGAAAGTTTTGAATGAGAACAAGAGATCTTGGCATATACATTTAAAATACGCACTATGGGCAAATTGGATTGGCACAAAAAAATCCATCGGTATTTCTCCTTTCCAGATGGTATATGGGACGGACGTGGTATTACTTATAAACCTAGCACTTCCTGTGATGAAACTATGTGAAGATGAGAAAGAAGAACCAAACCACGTAACAAGGAGAATAAATCAGCTGATCGAATTACAACATCATAGGGTCGAGGTGGATGAAAGATTGCAAAAATATCAAGATGATATGAAAACGTTATTTGACCAAAAGACAAAAGATAGAGAGTTTCTTCTAGGTGATTTGGTCTTAAGATGGGATGCTAGGAAAGAAGATTCAGTGAAACACGGTAAATTCAATCATATTTGGTATGGACCATTTAGAGTCACAACTTCCGAAGGAAAAAAATCATTTTTATTAGAAAATCTGGATGGTAAAATCTTCAATGCCCCTGTCAATGGGCGTTACCTAAAACACTTACATGACATAATTAGTTCTCCAAGGTTTTCCATTGTATATATCGGTTTTTATTTGATTTCTATTTCATGATTCCCTTGAGGTAAGTTTTCAATTTTTATTAATTAGGTCAACATAAATAGAGATACGCAGTTTTCAAATACATTTAATTCTTTTAAAGGACACTCTTTGTGTTTGTAGGATTTCGGTTTGCAAACTAAATGAACGAAGGGAGAAAATAGAAGGTCATGTATTGAAGATTTGCATTCGCCGAAAACAGGTGACAAAAAAGGTTTTCGGTTGTTTTAAAAATGGTAAGGTAAAGGTACGAACTCCTGAAAATTTTGTTCCTTAAGAAAGCAGAGATCTCCAAAACATCATATAGGTCCCATAAACCTAATGTTCTTACTTAATTGATTATTAAAAGGTACAGTTACTTGCTCTGGATCCTAATAATTTTAACTTAAAACACAGATAGGTGGTAGTTAAAACAAACAGAAAAATGAAGTATCTCTACAGAAGGGTTTTCAAAAAAGAGGTTTTAATTTTTGACCCCTACTCCTCAACATACAAACATCTATCCATCGCCTTTCTTTTGGTCTTCAAATTTGTCTTATTAAAAATGCCAAATGTCTTTTCGGATCTATATATGTAGGGAGAAGATATTATGTTTAAGCTTTGAAAGATGTAAGCATGTTTTGGAAAGAATGCTAGTCTTCATAGCTCCTCGGTCTCTTACTAAACAGGTTATGCATAGGTGGATCCTGACTTTTCTAGGTTTTTCAACAGTTTCGAAGGTTTAAGGCTTACTCAAAGGAAAACCCCCAAAAAATGTTTCTCCTTTTTCTCCCTGTAGACCTAGGTGTTGTGAAGGTCAAAGGAAAGTTGGCACCGAGTAATCAAAGTAAGTTGACAGACCTACATTGCAAATTATTATGCAGATATCACCCCTCATATAACCTGATTGCCCCCACTTTGTATTCTAAAAAGAAAATTATAAGACAAATGATGAAAGGAAATTCATATCTAATTGTACATCTAGTCTGAAGAGACGATGAAAGGAAATTCAGAAATGATTTCCATCGTCTCAACATTTAAATGCATAAATACATTTTGAAGTGGTGAAAGGAAATTCAACAAAAAAAGGGGGGCAGATAACTTCACCAGGGTACTGAACAGGTCCGCTGGCAGTGAAGCAATATCTGAGATATATGTAAGTCTATTATACATGAATTTGACTTGGCTCTAGTAATCAATTTTCTCTAGACTGGTTCCACATCCTAAATCCGGACGTGACTCCTCGATTAAAAAATGCAATAATTTTCGTCGGGTGTAAGCCAAAAAAATACAAGAGCTGTTGGATTTCCTAGAACTGTTTTGATTTGTCTTAATGAAGACCTAAACTCAGTAAAGAGAAAGAGAAAGTTTTGAAAGGGACTATAGCTGAGTGAGAAATATATTTGAGCATTGAAAAGCCTTACAGCAGTGAAAGACAAAAATCTTTTCTTCCCTCTATTTATTTTTCCCTAAAGTAGGTTTCATAGAAGTGAAACCAATGACTCCATTTACCCAATACAGGCACATGGTCTACTGTTCTTCCCACCTCACAAGGAAATGGGATCCCTAGTTGGAGCCTATGTTGGAGCTGCCTTTTTCATTTTGGTTCAAATATTTTTTTAAAGTCAAATGTCAGTTCTTAAGTTCTTTTTTGCTTCATGACATTCACCTACTAAAAGTCTCAGTAGTCTCATCATGTGAAATAGCGGGGGATGTGATGTTTTTTAGGTTACCACTTTTTATCTTTAAATGAAGGTTGTTGCATTTTGTACCTTAGAATATTGCTCTTCCTGAGTTACAAGTCACAAGATTTACAAACCCCGATGTGTGAAGTTGCGAAGAGTTTTAAAATCTTACCTCAAGTAAAAGCTAAGAGTGAGACCATGTAAACCCCATTCAAGTTCTTGGGATTTCACGATTCGTCTTACATTCCTCCCGGAAACTTTACCTTCAAAGTCCCGAGCAGCGAACCCGCGATATAAATGAAAGCATAATTAATTAAAACACTTAATATTGGTTACATCCTTTCTTAATTAAATCTAATCATCGCAGTCGCAAGTTTTAGAGGCTCAAAAGGTTAGAGTTAAAGGTCTCGATACAGCGAACGCCGAAGTGTTGATTTAAATCCTGATTAAGGAAGCCAAGATAGCATAATCAATGTTTAATGCAAATGATAATAATGCATAGTTTACGAGGTAATTTCAAATGTTCCTTGCGCTAGCTTGTGCCACGAACCGTCAAATTTTATGGCATTAATTGGAAATAAGACGAAACGACAAAGTAAGGATATGGTTTTTATTGCCAAAATCTCTATCTAAATATGATTGGATCGTTCTGTTCGTAAGGACATCGATGTGTTAAATGTTCGAAGATATATATCTTTTGCTTCCTATTTTATTCATAAAGTTCATTTCTATCCCGCACAAATAAGTTTTTCTCAGTAATCTAACTTCTATATGTATATACATTTTTATCGTAGAAGAGCTAAGTCACAATCCCCTGTCATGGCCCCGCGAAAATCATCCAAGGAAAGCGTTGAGGTTTCAGAACAAGGTTCTGATAATGTTTCAGATACTTCACCTTAGAGCGTTGATTCCTTGTGAACCTGGTCATACGTCTCAGAGGTTTTGCAATCAGATGTGGTGAACTGTTCGAACGATTCCAGTGACAATGAGAAAGATGACATGACTACCAAATACAAGATCATTGTCTAGGCAGATATGCACAAAGTAGCAGCCATGCCATGCCTTCTACCTTACTATGACATGATCCGATGGGTGCTAGATCATGTAGAAATCCCTACCAGAACCATCATCAATGAGTAGAAGGTCATTGTTGGGATCTTTAGACCAGAAAACTTACAGGCGATGTACAAATTATCACCCATGTCAGACTTCATGTACAGTGAAGAGTTTCTAAATGGTTTTAAATAGAAGGAATGCGAGAAATATGTGAAACGTTTATCTGATTTGATTAAGGATTGGGTCTCACACCCAGCGAAGTTCAGGGCAGACAACAATGGAATTTATTCCATATCTTCTTTGGAACCACAGTTCAAATATGTGGCAATGCTGACCTATAGATTGTACGGGAGGGAAGACACCACGCATTTTTTCCTCCAATGGGTGCCCTTGATATACTCAGTAGCAGAAGGCTCTTCTTTCGACTGGGCCAAAATGTTATCAGATAGCTTGACCAGTCGGATTACAGAATATCGGATGTAGAAAGAGAGTGGGAAAGCTGCTTCATTTTTTATGTCCACATATCTCATGGATGCAGTATGCTCCATGACGCCTTTTCCCTTGATGAATTGGAGTTGGGCTCCATCATATGTTGAGCCAGTCCATGTATACCATTCTAAGCTTTGGGAGGACAAGGCTTCAGATTTCATATACGAAATATTCAACTGGATAATGGTACCAATGCATGTTGCCATATTCAGTAATCCGCCACCCAGGATATTGGATAGCATCACGAAAAATTTAAGCAGAGTGGTCGATTGGTATGTGGAGAAAGAATTTTCATACATCAGGGTTTTCGGCGCTTCCATCCCTTCGCATGCTTTACCCTTACTTATACTCGATAGGAAGGCTTGTTGTGAGATCGTAAGGAAAAAAATAATCGGCGGTATAAGTAAATAACTGAAAGGGTTTTCAAAAAAGGTATGGCCACCTTTTCCTGTTCATTTAAACACCTATTCATTACTAGACTCTGAGCATGCAAAGGCAGAGCCAGCAGCCCTAGAAGATATAAAATTGGTTCATATCAAATTCAAGAAACATGATCCACATAGGGTCATGAGTAATCATTTGGCCAACTGTGGCCTTAAAAGATTTGAGCACGAGAATTCACCTCATGATGATATTTTCCAAGGCACGAAATCTTATGACAAGGTTTTGGCTCAAATACAAGCCCTGTTTCCCAAAGAGTAGGCCAATGTTATTAGATTCCAAGAGCATAGGCAAAGTTGCCTTCCTCCAGTATTACAAGGTGAATATCCGACGATAGCAGAGGAGCAACAAACAGAAGCCGAAGGCTCTAAAGGTTCACCACCCAGCCAAGAAGAACAACAGGATAAAGAAGAGCAAGCTGGAGGCCCGAAACATGAAGTCGAGGTTCTTATCCCCCAAGAGAACCAACTTTTGTCATTACTCCTGGGAAATATTCTAAACATGTTAGCAATCCCATCGCCTCCATTACCCCCTTACAGTCTGCAAAGGAGATCCTGGATGCTGGTTGGATTGTGGGTGAAAATTTGACACGTATATTAGTAGAAGAGATACCTCTGAATCAATTCTTCTTTGATAACAAGAGGAAAGTGGTTGTGAGACAAGAACTCTACCAAGAGGCAGGTGTTGTCTCTAAGAAATTTAAAGTTGTAACTGATGGGAAAAATATGAAGAAAGTAGAATTAGCTACACAAATAGCAGGAACATTGGGTGCTTTCGCCATGATGAACCAATATTTAGTCCAGACCCTAAAAAATCAGCTAAAACGAAAAAATCATTTGATCAAGACAATAGAGGCTAAACTAGCTACAATAGAGGCTGCTGCTAAAGATCAGGCAAGTGTGACTTTAGAGAAAGCAAGAATAGAAGATCAAAAATAAATCGAGTGGCTTAAAGTCGATCTCGAACAATCACAATTGAAGGTTCAGATGAGTTAGACTCAGATAATCCAGCAGGGAGAATTGATAGACCAGCTTCGGGCCAAACTAGAATTTGTCGAAAGCCAGGTAATCGATATGTAGATATTTCAATCCCAGGAAATAGAGATCAGAAAAAGGTTATCGGCGGTGTAGCAGGGTCTGATTGTTAAATTAGAAACAATTCAAAGCAACTTCCAAATCATTGATCAGGTGTTGGAAAACCTCTCTCTTAAAGAAAGGGATGTCGAAGCAGCTCAGGTGGCCTTCCAGTAGGCTATTATAGCCACAACAAGAAGGGAAACAAGCAGTAGTTCTAGTTTTCCCATCGCAAAGAAGACCAGGGGTAATATCTTGTTGAAAGAATGGGAGCGAAATATATCCGAATGTAAACAACAATCTATGAAGCTAAGGAAATCTTGTGAATAAATTTTCAGTTTGTTAAGTGATATTTTTTTGGGTTTCGATGGTGAATGTGGCATGGAGATACTGGGTCAGACAAATACAGCTAAATATATGCTTAATATCAAGGAAAAGGAAGAAAGAGAATTAGCCGAAATATCACAAATAGCTCAAACAGACATAGTGCAAATAGACAAATGGCTAATTAAATCGAGTATATTGTTATGCTCTATCAATGCCAAAGATCAACAGGTGGAAGGAAAGCCGTCGCTATTGATGAAAGACTGCTATATTTTTTAGGCAAATAATCAAGCAGAGCCATCTAAGTTGATATCACAGCTGGTGGAGAAGTGCGTTATTGGCAAGGAGCATGTGAAGAGGTGGGTTTTGGGTACCAGATGAGAACAGAGATAAAGAAACGAAACGTTTCAGCTCCTTTTGATTGTAACCGAAAACTTGTGGAACTATTAAGATTCCAACGCATAAAAATTTGTATAAATATACATTTTGAAGAAAGAAAAAGAGGCTAGACCTTTTTGATTAATTTTAATAGAGATTGTCATAACATTATTTTTGTACTGGATTCTAAATTAATAGAGAGAGACCAATAGGCGAGGAAAAAGCGACTAGGGTTTTACCCTTCCTCTGCAAACATGATCTGGGAAACCACTACGCTAGGCCTCTGAGGCCATGGATCGCTAAGAGGGGGTACCGCAGGGTGCCTCCTACAGCCGAGTAACAGCAGGCGGCCTGCTCCATGAAGGACCGAAGCGGCCAACTTTTGAAACTCCATCGAGCCTGAGCGAGAAGCTTATGGTGGAGGGCTCCTTCAAAGACCGTGAGATGGAGCTAGATCTGCTGAAAGAGAAAGCCCCTGCATCGACGCCGTGGCGGCCAGGTAAGTGCATTCCTCAAGCCCCCCAAGCCCCAAAATATTTAATCAGTACCCCACGTATTGAGGAACAAAAGCAGTTTATGAGGGATTACGCCCTGATTGGAAAATTCTTAGGGCTCTTGCCATCTGAGCGAGACTTGATTAAATGGATACAACACTGGTGGAAACCAAAGGGGCATTACGACCTGCAGCTAGGCTCCAAAGGGTTCTTCACCATCATTTTTCATAACCTGGAGGATAGAAATTGAATCTTCGAGGGAGGGTCGTATTTCTATAACTCGGCAGGACTCTTCCTTAGGTTTTGGACTGAGAAGTTCAGCCCTGAGAAGGAGGACTTTACCTATGCACCAGTCTAGATCCGCCTCTACTCTCTGCCCCAGGAGTTCTGGCTAGAAGAGGTCCTGGACGACATTGGCAACACAATAGGAATCTATGTCAAGTCCTCCGAGGCTACTAAGCAACGACGCTATACCTCTTACGCACACATCTGTGTGTATATGAACATTTCTAAACCACTTCCAGGCTCTATCACATTGGAATACCATGATGAATATTGGTCTCAGACCATCGACTACGAGCACATCCCGTTCTGCTGCAGGAAATTCCATGAGCATGGCCACCTCTTCAGGGAGTGCCCACTCAACAATGTCCAAAAAGAAGGGAGTACCGAAGGCGGCAAGGACAAGGATGGTTTTATGCAACCAGTGGGGAAAAGGCGTCAAGGAGCAAAGAGGCAACCAACATAGGTAATTAAAGACCCCTCAACTAGAAACAAATTCGCAATACTGCAAGACCGTCACTCAAACCCAAATGGAGGCTGTACCCACAGGCACTGAACCCCCACCCCATGGTCCAGGCAGAGAACAACCTCCTCTGATCAAGGATCCTGACCTCACTCCACCCGATCTGGCCAATGACCAACAAGAACCACAGGAGACAGAGGAGGATGGGGAAGTGGATATGGAACTAGAAGACCATGACCTCGCAGGGGTAGATCTGGAGCACATGGAGCATGCTTACAGGAAGCAAAAACTCTACACCATTCCCAGAGATCAGCTAAGTAAGGTCCACAAGGTGTTTCTCAACTTCTCTGCGGGATCCGCAGCGCGATCCAACAAAGGTCTAGGAATCTAGGGGGGTCAATCAAAAAACCCAAATAAAATCGAGAAGGATGAGAAAAAGAGGGGCAGAAAATCCACCAACAAACTCATACAAGAGGTAGGAAACTTTATGGTGAATTCAGGACAAATCAACCTGATTTCGGATATCTTTCCCCCCCTCCACACCCCATCATCATCATGAAAGTCATCTCTTGGAATATTATAGGTCTCAATGGACGTAGAAAACAAAAAAGGCTACGGGAATTGATCATAGCAAAACAACCAGAAGTACTGTTCATTCAGGAAACAAAATGCAGCTCGGAAGACATTGATAAACTACTACCCAAGTGCTAGAAGTAGGGGGAAACAATGTCTGTTGATGCCATAGGCACGGCAAGGGGCTTAACCATTCTATGGAACACCAATGAAATAATCCTAGAAAAATTATTGGCCACTAGATGGGCCATCCAAGCTGATTACAGGCTTATAGGTTCAAACAGGCCTGGACATCTGGTCAATGTCTATGGTCGGGCCAACCCAAGGGATAAGCAGGCTTTTTTAAGGAGCCTGAGCCAACTTTTGAGCCACACCCACCACAAGAATTGTATTGTCGGAGGGGACTTCAACATTATACGCAGCCTGGAAGAGAAAAGAGGGGGATCGTGACGGCTGGACAGGAAATCCAGCGAGTTCAGCAGCCTCATAGACAACCTTCATCTAATAGATTTGAACACTAGTAATGGCCTCCATACATGGACAAATAGACGAACTGGAAGCCACAAAATAGCGTGCAGACTAGACATATTTCTGGTCTCTGAAGAGCTCATGTTGGAAGGAACCTCTATGGAATCCACTATCCTCAATTTTCCAGGGTCCGACCACTGGCCGCTACAACTATGGATGGATATCTCAGCCACAGCTGGTAAGAAGCCCTTCAGGTTTGAGGAATTCTGGCTCGATCATCCTGATTTCCAAAACAACATGCAAACCTGGTGGAAGGACGCAGAGGTACCCCGAGGCTCCAAAATGTATAAATTTCAGCAGAAATTGAAAAACCTCAAACACACTCTCAAGCTTTGGAATAAGAACACTTTTGGCAATATCTTTAATGCTAATAAATAGCTCACGGCACAAATGGAAGAAATTCAGCACCAGATAAGGATGCAGGGATTAACAAGCGAGCTCAAGACCCAGGAAACAAGGATAAACCAACAGCTCAAAGACAGGAAGCGACAAGAAGAAATTCTCTGGAGGCAGAAATCGCGAGTGCAATGGCTCAAAGAGGGGGAGCGCAATACCAAATTCTTCCACAGAGCGGTCATCTAGAGGCGTCATACCAACAAGATCACGCATCTCATCTCTGACGAGGGGAATGTCTTGCATTCACATGAAGATATGGAGGCCACCCTGATAAGGCACTTTCAAAACCTCCTTATGGAACCGCAGATAGACAGGTCAGAAGCCATCCACAACATAACACAGCATGTTCCCTCCCTTGTCACACAGGAACAGAATGCCAGCCTTCTTAGGCCAATTACCATTGAATAAGTGGACCAGGCTCTCCAGGAAACTTCGAAGTGTAAAGCTCCTGGCCCTGACGGCTTCACCAGCGATTTTTTCCATCACTGTTGGGCGCTGATTCGAACAAAAGTCTGGGAAATACTGGAAGACTCCCGAGCTTCAGGACAGGTCCTCCGAGCTCTAAATGCAACCTTCATTACCTTAATCCCAAAAGAGGGACAAGCTCATCATCCCAAGGCATTCAGGCCCATATCTCTATGCAATGTCATCTATAAGCTCCTTACAAAAGTGATAGCCAGGAGACTCAAAACCATCTTGCCGACAATCATTTCTCCAGAGCAATCTGGATACGTGGAGGGGAGACATATCTTAGACAACGTCATCCTAGCTCACGAGGTAATCCACTCACTGCAGAAAACCAAAACTCCAGGCATGCTCCTCAAATTGGATCTCTCTAAAGAGTTTGACAAGATCAGTTGGGAATATATGCACGCAATGCTGCTAGCTTTTGGCTTTGATTCAGGCTGGGTAGACTGGATCCTGAACCTAACTTCCACATCTTTTTTCTCTATTCTTGTTAATGGGGTACCCTCACAACCCTTCTCCCCCTCTCGAGGGATCAGGAAAGGCAATCCCCTCTCTCCTTTCCTTTTCATTATCTTAGCCGAAGGCCTAAGCAGATCTATCCATGCTGCAATCGCTTCAAGGCAACTTTCAGGACTACCCCTCCATGGCATCTCCCCACCTATTTCTCATAGCCAATTTGTTGATGACACCCTCCTAATGGGAAGCCCAACAGTCCATGAAGCTAATTCTCTCCTAAGCATCCTCCAAACTTTCTCTGAGGCCTCTGGCCTGGACTGCAACAAGGACAAATCCCAGGTCTTCTTCTTCAATACCCCCCCACCGATACAGCGTCACCTCTCAGGCATTTTAGGTTTACAAAGAAGCTCCCTTCCATCCAAATACCTTGGCATCCCACTGATTGATAATCCTCTCTGGAACTCTTCGTGGGAGCACCTCCTGACCTCCTTTACCAAGCAGCTTTCCTCCTGGACCTATAGAGCCCTTAACCTCCCCAGTCGTCTCATTCTCCTCAAGGCAGTCCTCCAAGCCCTCCCGGTCTTCTCCTTCTCTGTGCTAGCAGCTCCAAAGTTCGTTCTCAACACCATCAAGGGCCTTCAATGGAACTTCATTTGGCAGGGAATCAACACTGGGAAGAAAATGGTTTTGGTCAGCTGGGACAAGCTCTGTCGACCTAAGGAGCAGGGTGGCCTCGGTTTAAGAGATCCCATCATCATGAATAAGACTCTCAGTGCCAAGATCTGGTGGCATTGGATAAAAATCCCCAAGGACCTATGGGCCCGACTCTGGAGAAAGAAATATGCTCCAAATATGGTTGAAAGAAATTTAATCCGATGGGATGAAGACACCCAGGGCTCTTTAATTTGGACTGCAACTATGCAGAATAGGCGGCTGGTGACTGAACATGCTTTCTGGGAAATCCGGAATGGGAAGACTGCCCTGTTTTGGGAAGACTCCTGGCAGCAATGGCCGATCCTGGGAAAGGAAGAATGGGCTCTCAACATTTGCACTCGAGCCAACCAGGTAGGCTTAAAAAGAGTGGCCGATTACTAGAAAGCCAGCACCCAAGAGAAAACATGGCACCAATGGCACGTGGACAAAGCACGCCTCAATTTGGCACCTAATGAGAATCTAGATCCTTTGCAGGAGGAATTACAGAAGCGAAGAATTCCCATCACCGAGGGAGAGGACATTCTGAGGTGGGGACATAAACCGCGTGGCACTTTCAGCACACAAGAAGCTTACCGGCTCAGGGCCCCCTCAGTCCTCATCCACAACACACCATTATGGAGCAAACTCTGGAACCTCAAGCATTGGCCTAAAGTTACCCTCTTCCTCTGGCTAATTGCTCACTCCAGCATTCTCACCTGGGACAACTTAGCAAAAAGGGGATTCGTGGGACCCTCTATATGCTTACTGTGTGGAGAAGCAGAGGAAACAATGGAACATATCCTCAACTCCTACCATTACACTGCCCAAATTTGGGACCAGGCAACAATCATCATGCGAACCTCCGACCATTGTAGGGACAACATTTTGGACACCATTGCAAATTGGCGTGATCAGGATTTCCACTCTCCCCTCCTTAACCGGGTTTGGCAGCTTCTACCAGGCTTCATTCTCTGGCATACCTGGAAAGAAAGGAACAACAGAATCTTCAAAGATCTCTCCCTCCCTTGGAAGCACCATTGGCATCTATGCTATTTTAATATCCTGGAATCCATACCTCCTCAGCTCCGAACTGAAGATAACCTACACGGATATCCAGATGAACTCCCCATCATCAACTTTTGGTCGCCACCTTCCTCCTTGCGAACTGATGCTCCCCCTAATTTTCCCCCCTCTCAGAGTAGCCCCTCTTCCTGGTCCCCTCCCCCGATGGCCTTCATCAAACTCAACTTTGACGGAGCCTCCAAGGGCAACCCAGGACCAGCAGGTTATGGAATAGTCTTCTGAGATCACAATGGGAAAATCCTTCTCATTGGAGCTGGCTACATAGGACACTCCATGAACAACACTGCAGAACTCTGGGGCCTCACTAAGGGACTACAGATAGCCATCAAAAGCAATTTTTATAAGTTAGTAGTGGAGGGAGACTCCCACATCATCATCAGCCTGCTGCGCAGAATCATAAATGGGGTCAGCCCAGATAGAATCTCCCCTAGTTGGCGCCTCCTGCATGGACTACAGTGCATAACTGACTCTTTGAGACCAGATATAGCCATCATCCCTACCCACGTCCGCATAAATTCAAATCAAGTGGCGGATGCTCTAGCCAATATAGGCATCCACAGGAGAGAGACAGATCTTATATGCAACTCGGCTCTAGAACCCAATAACCCTATTCTACAACAGTGCATTTGCAAAGCCAGAATGGTGGATTCCTCCCCAGATGGGGTGTTATTGGAGTCCACGGGGCAAGAGGAGGACAACGGAGAACGCCAGCGGGGCACAGAGCCATGTGACGAGCTCGTGCCCCCACCCGCCACCCTCTGCTGAATTTAATTCCCCCATGTCAAACATTCGGGCATTTACGCCTCTCCCCTACGGTGAATTGATAATGAAGCTACTGCATTCACGCCTGCTTATGGTTCTTTGTATCGAGCACTGGTCAATTTGGTGGTTGGAGCTCTGGTCGTCGTGGGCTAGAGCAGACAGCCACCCGAATACTCTTCTTTACCGCTGGTTCTTGGCTCACCGCCTCTGACTTACCATGCCAAACCATAAGCCAAGGCTGAGAGGGAGGCCTCGACGGGGATCCCCCTAGAGGCCTCGGTGACCTACGGCTCCTCCCTCTATGCATTTTCCCTCGCACACATCCTCCCAGCACCATGCGCTCATCCCTCACTTGCTTAGCTCGGCTCTGCGCGTCATTCACTCTTTGACAATGGCCACACCTCCCCACCCTAGTCTTCCAACTCCACCTGGTACCTCTGTCGCCCAGTACCCATCCCCTCCGGGCGACCGACCTCATATGGCTCACTCCTCGGCAGATCACATCCATGGTGAGCAACTCCAAGAAAAATTATCCATACTCTAGGGCCTAGTCTTTGACCTGCGCAAGGGGGTAGAGGACTTACAATTCCGCTTGGAGCTTAACAATGAAAAGATAGGAATGTTCTTCCAGCTCCTATCCTCTCTACAGATGGATATCCATACAGACGATACAGGAGAACCCTCCATGCATGCACCAGCTGACGACTCTGGAGGCGTCAAAGCGGACACGAGGAAGGACCAAGGCCCGTCCTCCCACAACGATTTTGATATGGGGCAAACTAATGAAAAGCAAGAAAAGAAAAGCCAGGACAGCGGGACCGAGGCCGAGGCTCAGAAACGGGACATTGAGAGAAGCAATCCGAGCGTCAACGTGGCTACGAAGGTCGAAGTGCATTGGGGATATGGAACCGCGGTCATCGAGGAGGAACCATGGCCTGGTGACCTCCAAGGCACCTGGCCAAGCTACGTGGCAAGCATATAGGTTATGTGTCATTTTCTCCTACTGTTTTTATAGTTTCAGACTCTAATGCTCAGTTGGTTTTATCAAACTTTTGAGGATTAGGTGGCTGAATGGGTTGGTTTCCCCTCTGTTGGGGCAGCCCATCAACACCTTCAGACTATGGCTGTAACTGTGGTTTCCTTTTTGCCTCTGGTAGGATTTTTAATATATATACTATACTTCTTACTTAAAAAAAAAAAATTGTAATAGAGACTGTCTCTTTTCGAGACTTAATACAAAGGAATCCGAAGATTCCTAATTCTGTCACTACTGTGTTATGAGTTTGTTCTCTCTGTTATTTCATATTCATTCTTATTTCACTTATATATATCTGATGAATGTTGCATTGCAATTTAGTAAAACTTCTACTACAGTGATTAATATTTAGCTATCTATTGTTTACAGTTTTTCCTCTGTATCGGCTACTAGCAGGTACAAGACCTGTAAATCTTTAGGTTGTCATATTTTATGCTGCATCGGACCATTTCTTATCTTATTTTATTCTCTTGTTTATAGAGTGAGATTCTCTCTTGATAGGAGCCTTATTCCATAAATAGCTTAATGTTTTTCCTATAATTCATACACCATTTATTTCAAATATAATGTAGTTACGGAAAAAGGCCTTTGGTTTGCAATTTGCTTTTAATATTGATTTCTAAAGTTCTCTTTTATAAAATCAAATTGATACAGCATAAAAACTTTCAGATTTCTTTAAATTTTATGTTCCTCTATGACTGTCCCTGTTGTAAGACACCCCAATATTGAACCCGGTTTGACAGATCAAACCCATATCACTCTAAATCTCCTTGATACCATACTTAAAACAGCTATCACCCGAGCATAACTTGAACGTTCATGGGTTGTAATTGAAAGGGATATAAACATCCAAGAACAGTTGGAAGCCAGACAGTGACAACCTAGAAATCAACCCTAGCTTCCTTTCCCGAAGGAATACTCTTCTCCTTTTTACATCTTACTAACTTTCGGATGCCTAGAAACTGTACTTTTTAAAGCCTTAAGTACAGACTCTGGAACAACAATAGGCTCCAAAATCCCAATCCAGCTTATCAAAGAAAAACTAGGTCATCAAAAGATGATAAGACCCAATCCAAAAACATTTACAAACAAGTTCACAGCCTAGCAGTAGAGTACAGTGAAAGAATTAGGTATTCTCGCAGTCTAAACACTGGTAGGGTGTGAGAAGTTCACACGAGATCTAACAGTAGGGTGCGAAAATCAATTGTTTTTCGCAGGCTGTAGAGAGATACAGTGCGAGAATGTCTGTAATCAAAGAAAATTTTGAAAAAGGATAGGGAATCTAAGTGAACCTCTAGATCCAGAGATTTTGGATGGATGTCCCATAGACTCAGAAAACAGAAAACAAGCAATCAAAGGAAGGGAAACTAGACTAACTAGGAAACAATCTGTTCCCCAGTGGAGTCACCAATTTTTTTATCAGATAAATCAATAGGTGCAAACACTAACTGATCTCCCTAGACCCACCTAGATCTAGAACAAAACACACTAGAACATGACGCTTTCCTTAAGTTTTAAATAATGAATTTACTAACTAAAGAGAGATAGGTGACATATTGTTTAAATGTCGCTTCCTCTCACCATCACCATCCTAGCTCCATTCCAACACTCATACAATGATGAACCTGCAAAAGAATGCAACCAACCAAAGTGATAGTAATAGCATGAACTCAATATAAACCTATGTATGTGATCAAGGAATCATACAATAAAACACAACAAGCTTTATAGGAAAGAATCATCTTATTGTATCATATTAAATGTGAAAGAGAGATTACAACCATGGCCTTGATGTCGTAAGGTCCCTTCCAACTATCCTTCGTTCCCCACACACTTCCACTCCAAGAATTCTAAAATCATAGATCTGATAATATTCACAATCTATCTTGACAAAGGCAAAACTCAAAGACACTCCAACCAATCTAATAATTTCAAGCCAAATCCAACTTAGCCCTTCTCCATGAGAGCTCCTCTCCTTTTATAAGTTGAAGAGGATAAGGTGAGGAGGTTAGGCTGATCCCACTAAATCATGAAAGCAAGTAAGATCCAAACCATTCGGATGCCACCTCACCATGGAAGTTTATCCTTCTAGAAGATTCGAGAAAATGCTTGTTTTTCCCACGTGTAAGAATTCTCGCACCCTACCTATAGAGAAGACTGTGAACTCCTCACGACCTAGCTATGATGCAGCTTGTGAGAATCAGGCATTCTCGCACCCTAGCCATAATGCAGCCTGTGAACTTCCTTTTTTAATAGGGTTTTTACAAAAGAAAATGCAACTTCTTTTCTCAGGAAAAGTTCTTCTCCCTTCCTTCTTCGGGAACTCAGGCCACTGACCCCTTCGAAGGCAACAAATAGGTTTACATCATTAACAGTCATGGGGATGATGAAAATAATGTGTAACAACCATACAAAATTATTTTGGAAAAAAATATTAGCCTTTACCTAGAAATTCACAATAAAAGAGATAAAGGCCAGGATAGATTTAGAATATATCATTCAACTCTAGACCATCTTGTCACCCTCGGGATCATTTCATAGGAGTTCCAAAATTATAAAACCAATCTTTTGTGTTGTTTTGTTGACTTTAGAAAAGATTTTGACATAGTTCCTAGGAAAAACATTTGGGATAGGTTGGAAGAGATAAAAGTGTCTTTCAAGTTAAGGGTTGTTGCTATAAGGTTGTATGATAATTTTATCTCCAATCTTTATAACTATGATGGTTCATAAAAATAAATTAACTACAATATTGGAGTCAAGCAACGTTTTCCCTATTGGACTACAATTGTCGATAGACCAAGACCCATAAGAATCAATATCCACCACAATTGTCGGATTTATGATCCACTATAGGGGGTTAACCCATGTCGTGAAACTCGCGGGAAGTGATAAACCCAATGTCCAACAATCTCTCCCCACCTAGTGCATGTCGGGCGAGTTTTGAACTAGAGACCTATCACTTTAATACCATTTATTGGAATACAATTGTCATTAGACCAAAACACATAGGCATTAGTCTTCTTCACAATCGTTGGAGTTATGATCCACAAGAGGGGGTTAAATGATGTCGTGAAAATCATGGGAATTGTTGAATCCAATGTCCAACAATCTATTGTTGGAAGTTTGTTGTAATTGATGTCAATCCTATAAGAAGTCCAGAAGACTATAGAAGTAATGGGTGTATTTGAAGATGTCTGCAAAGTTGTCCCCTTATGGCATATCTTTAAGCATGGCCCTCATGGGAATGTTAGGAAATGCGGGACACTTCCACACTAATCCTAGCAGAAGAGAAGACGAATTTAATCAAGAAAGTAAATGACACAAGCAATCACATAGTACACCGAGATTTTACCCTGGAAACCCTTAACTAGGAAAACCAACATTCCTTTGAGTGTTTTTCTCTCTTGTTGTCTTATTCATTCAGAATAAAAGTTTGCATGTCTAACCTTGGTTCACACCTAAGACATAATTGATATCATACCCTCTTGCACAATAAAGAACAACCCTATAGTCAATTTGTCTTACATATGCATGACCATCAACCTACGATTTACAATGCATTAGAATTAAAACATTATAATTCTCGCATTAGCCTTACAACAATAGCCTTTACGGCCTTACAACACGCCTATTTATAGGATTTACAATAGGAAAAACCCTAAATATTGGTGCCCAAAAATGATTATAGATCCATACATATAATTGGCTACAAATATCAAGATTCTGTTACAGTTGACTCCAAGTCGGGTTTACCAGTCGACTAATAGTCGGCCTTCATTCGGTCTCTAGTCAGTTGTCTCATTCCCACACTTTGAACTCTTGTTGTTTGACTTGTCATTGTTATATTCGACTTTGAATTTACCTGGTCGACTCCCTTGACCTTCGAATTGATGTCAATCTACCTCAAATTTGACTTGTTGTTTATCCACATCGACTTCAACTTGTTGTCGATGTTGTCAATTTACCTCAACTTCAACCATCAGTCGATTCACCTCGACTTGAATTTCACTGCAAAGAATATAAAAACCCAAAATCCTCCCATTTGTTGTCTTCTTTGTTGAAATATGAGATTCTTGAACTTTCACTCACAAACCCAAGGAAACAATGCCCATTACCTCTCTGCACCAAGATAAATTCACAACACTCATAGACTTGGTCAATGAGTCTGCTATATTTTCCAAAGTGTCTACTTTATCCAGTAGAAACTTGTTACTTTTCTCCATATCTCTTATGAAATGGTATTATACATCGATGTGCTTAGTCTTTGAATGATAAGAAGGGTTATTTTCTAGAAATAATTCACTTTGACTGTCGCAAATTACCTTCATAGATATCTACTCAAACCTGATTCCTGAACAAAACCTTTGAATCCATACCTCTTCTTTTCTTCTATGGGTGGTTGTCATGTATTCAACTTATGTTTTCAAAAAGGATACAACCACTTGTCACTTATTCATCCAGCTTATTTATCCACCAAACATCTTGAAGACATATTCATTGGTCGACCTATGTCGATCCAGATATCCATCCCAGTCAGCGTTGGCAAAACCTTGTACATATAATTTTCCATCGTCACCTCTAGGTCTTCCTTGGTAGCATATAGCATAGTCCTTTGTTCAACACAAATACCTAAATACTCTCTTGAAAGTTGTCCAGTGCTCCTTTCCAAGTGTCGACATGTACCTTCTCAACACTCCCACTGCATGGGAAATATCTAGTTGAGTGTAGACCATCGCATATATTAAAATAATAACTACACTTGCATAGGGAACATGTTCCATATCATATATATTTTCACGTGTCTTTGGAAACTATTAAGCAGTAAGCCTTGCTCCCACTGGAATTGGCACCTTCACTGATTTGGAATATTGTATGTTGAATCCTTTCAGAGTTGTTTCAATATACTTTGTCTGATTCAACCAGAGATTTCTAGTGTCTCTATCTCTCTTAATCTCCATTCCCAGAATGAATTTAGCTGCACTAAGATCCTTCATGTCAAACTTAGAGGATATTTTATTATTTACCTCCTTTATTACGTCCATATTGTTTTCAATGAGAAACATGTCATCGACATACAAAGCTACATATATGAAACACCCACCTTCTTCTTTGGAATATATGTAGTAATCATCTTTGCTTCTCACAAATCCCAAACTAAGGAAGTATGCATCGAACTTCTGGTACCATATCCTTGGCGATTTCTTTAGACCATAAAGGGATATTTTTAGTTTTCACACCAACTCTTAGATTCCCTTTACTACAAATACTTCAAGTGGTTTCATGTATATTTCTTCTTCCAAGTCCCCATGTAGGAACATTTTCTTCACATCCATCTGTTCTATCTCCAGATTGAATTTTGCAACCAGGGACATTAGTACTCTAATGGAATTTAGTTTTGCAACAAGGGAAAAAATCTCATCGAAGTCGATTCCCTCAACTTGGGAATATCCTTCCACTACCAGTCGATCTTTGAACTTCTCGACTTGTCCTCCAACATTCATCTTCTTCCTGAACACCCACTTTCTACCGATGATCTTTCTTCCACTGGGTAACTTGACTAAATCCCATGTCTCATTCGTGTACAAGGATTCAATCTATTTGACCATGGATTCCTTCTAGATTTTACCCTCTATTGAGTCGACTACCTCACCAACCGACTTGGGCTCATCATCAATGGAAGTTAACACAAATGCAAAATAGAATTCGGGTGGAATATACCTCTCAAATAGTTTTCTTATTCTTTCCGAACTCCTTACCATTGGAGTCAATTGTTCCACCTCTTCCTCATATTCATTCGACTCATCTGAATCATCTTCTTCGTTCCTGAGTTCAAACTACATCGTATCAAGATTATTCTCAGTCTGAACAACTTCCTTAGGCTCATATTTACCTCTGACTTCTATGAAGACCACATATCGACTGTACATTTTTATCCTTGATACATGATCCTAGAGCTTATATCCTTTCATCGCTTCTTTGTATATGGTGAAAATACATTTGACTTTCTTCCTGTCGAGCTTGCTCCTCTTTTCCTTGGGAACATGCACAAATGCATCATAGCCATATACTTTGAGATGTGCCATTGATGAATTCCTACTATACCATACCTCATTTGGATTCATGTCGAGTAGCGTCAGAGAAGGATACACATTCACCAAATATATTGCATACTTGACTTCCTCTACCCATAATTCTTGTGTGATCCCATCACCATTAATCATGCTACTTGTCTTATCCATCAATTTTTTGTTCATTCTCTCAACAACTCCATTTTTTTTGGGGGTATATGGTGTGTTGTTTTGGTGTTTTATGCCACACTACTTACAGAAATGATCAAATTCATTTTCATATAATTCATCACCATTGTCATTCCTTACCACTTTAATCCTCTTCTCTGTCTGGTTTTCCACAAGATATTTAAACTCCTTAAATCACTTGAAAACCTTTGATTTCTTCTTCAGGAAATATATCCATGTCTTCCTGGAAAAATCATCTATGAAGGATTCATAATATAGGTATCCACTAAGTGAATTCACTGTAATAGGGACAAAAATATCACTATGCACCAATTCTAGGATCCCATTTTCCCTTGTCGCTCCATATGGGAACCTCACCCAACTTTGTTTCCCATATATGAAATGTTCCCAAAATTCAACTTCTAAACCACATTCAGGAAAACCTTCAACCATACCTTTGCATTGCATATATCGAAGTCTTTTTTCTCCAATGTGTCCCATCCTCTCATTCCATAACCTAGTCAGGTCGAGTTCATCATGTCTTGTCGAGTCGATTTGAACCAACGTTGCTTGAGTTGAGTCGAGTTGTTTCGAAATAGATTCAATTCAAGTCGCAGTCAATTTGATCTTAGGAGAAATGATGTTGTTTCATCCATTCAAGTCAACATTCCCTAATAGCTTGTACAGGGTACCAATCCAAACTCCTTTCATTAATACCATCACACCTATTACCATATTGCATGAATCCTTCTAAAAATGAGTATGCACACCTGGATCACTCATCTTGCTAACATATATCAAGTTTCTTTCCAAATATGGAATTTGTAGCATACTTGGAAGGGTTCTTTCCATCCCATCATGTAGTTTTAGTCGGACTCTTCTTCGTCCAACAATTATGGTTGTCGAGTTGTCCCCAAAGAACACATCACACCCATAATATTATTCATATTCATAGAACCATTCTTTATGTGGTGTCATATGATAGGATGATCCTGAATCGATCAACCAAACATCTTGATCTAACTGTGTACTAGTCAATGCCAGGTACACATAACTTCCCTTCTCCGAGGTCATATTTCTCTCAGTTGACTGCTTATCGTCAGATCTAGAAATGCATTTTGTTTCCTTTGGATTACAGTCCTTTTAATAATTCCTAGCTTTACCTCATTTCTAGCATCTTCACATAAACTGAGTCACGGATTTATATCTACACTTCGAATTGAAATTTCTACCAGAGAATATGCCTTTATCTTTGTCCATTGGTCGACCTCTCACTACTAGATCATCTTTGGTCAATCCTTCCATGTTCTTTTGTTAGGGACCTAAACTACCTAACCCCTCAAGTGGGTAGAATAATATATTCCCATGTAATAAAGGTAAATATTAGTAAGGCCTAGAAATAAGGAGGAATAAATCAATTGTAAGAAGACTTAATAGAAGTTTCTGCTTCTAGAAGGATATTCCTCTATATTGTTATTTTGGATAGATAGATTTAGTATAAATAAGAGTAGAGGGTATGAGAATTTTTTTCTTGGAAAATTATTGTAATAGAGCTCTACTCTACTAGAGGTTTCCCCCTCGAAGAGGAAAGTGAACATTGTTTCCTTGCAACAAAGGTATAATTTTGGTGTTGTGGTTCCATATAATTTGTTTTTTTGTTATTACATTTGAAATATTTCAGTATTCTATTTCTATCTCAATATTATTCTCTGAATTATTTCTCTATTCTGCTAATATAATAGATTTGGTACCTTACAAGTGGTATCAGAGCACTTTCCTCGGTAGAAAATTGTGGGTTAATTTTTTTTCCAAGGTAGAGACGTATTCCAGTGTCTTAAATATATAGATATATGTCATTACACACATAAAAACATGATCATGGAGTCATACACACAATAAATACAAGTGGTACTTAAGCGCACATCTATTGTCCACCCTTGTAACCCCTGTCACTACCCCTTCGAGTGGTAGTGCATCAGACAACACCTGTATATGGATCGGCCGAGATCTCCTTAATCCCTCCATAGATAAACTGATCAGTCATCTGATTGTTATAGTTCCACCGAGAAAATCACTCAGGAATATACTCTCTAGTACTTGGGTAGTCGGGTAGTATAGCTAAGGGCACAGTCTAGCCTCCTTAGTTGGTGCCCTGAGATATTGGGTAGAGTACTATTATTGGACCCCACGTGTATATCAAAGAGCTATAGCACAGGGAAAACCATTGACTGTAGAACCCTTGAATACCCTAACCCTTGGGATGGAAGCAAAAACATAACAAACAAGATTTAATGCCATGCAACTGTGTCTCCCACATTCGGGTTGCAAAATTACTACACATTTCTTCCTGTTAAGAATTTGGGCATTTCATCACTGTAGTATTCTTTCAATCAGAGTATAACTTTGTAAGAGTAAAAAAAAAAATGAGTATAGTGGTCACGCCGACACACTTATTTGGGACCTATTCCATTGGACTCCCCTTTTCTCCCTGATCGTAATCATACCTTTCATTTAAAAAAAAACATCTAGTGGACCTAAGCCCTTCTCAACTTCCCCATTTTTCCACCTATTCCATTATATTTCCCTTCTTTCCCTGATATTCGTGGTTCCTATCACTTATAAGTCATATTTTTGGTCCCACCCACCCATTTTTCCTTACCCGCACTTCCCCTCTCCAAATGGCCGCCACTCACAAGTAAGACCCGCAAACTTCCATCAATCAAGCGACCTCTGAAATTGCCTCTACCAATTTCCACCTTGCACAACTAGAAACCCACTTCGAGCACAAATTTGACACCATGGATGCCAAATTCATGAACCAATTTAACACCCTCCAGTCTATTGTCAACTAGTTGTTGAACCGCCCTTCAGGTCCTTCCTCCTCAGACCAACCTGATGTTGTTGATTCCTCTCATTCTATGCATTTTCAATCCAACTCCTTTCAGTGTGACCCCTATCTTCCCTGTGTCGAGGTCAATAAATTTGATGGCTCCAATCCTACGGGTTGGGTCACTCAAATGGAGAATTATTTTTCTCTGCATGGTATTACTGATGAATTGGCCAAACTTTGCTATGTTATCCTCTGGCTTTATCTAGATCTTGAACGATAGAAATGGTGGAAATGGCATAAAAATTCACTTCAAGGGTATATATCTCGGAACCAGTTTGTTGCAGAGCTCTATGACTGCTTTGACACTGATACCCACTATCTCGGTCGTTTGACCAAGTTGAAATAGTTAGGCACAGTGGAAGACTTTATATCTTCTTTTGAGCATTTGGCCTTTCGAACTGAGGGCATGTCATATGATTTCTTTCATGAATTCTTTATTAGTGGCCTAAAGGATGAAATCTAATCCCAGGTTCTCATGGCCTTCCCTCAAACTTGGTTAGAAGCACCACTAATCCTAACCCCCTTGTCACTCCCCTCAAGGTCTAGAAATTAACTAGGGCTGAAATGGTTAAATGCTAATTGAAGATACTTTGTTATAATTCTGATGAAAAATATTTTCCGAGGCACAGGTGTAAGGAACAAAAAACATTATGGCCATTTCCAAATTTGTTCCTGAAAAATATGTGACGGTTCCAATTGTTGAAGAGCCCTCCCTTCCCGATGCTACCTCGGAGCCCATTGACCCACATGAAGTTGAACCACTCATTTCCTTGTATGTTATCAATGGATTCTCTGCTCCCCAAACCCTCAAGCTCATTAGCTATATTAATAATAGGAAGGTCATTATCCTAGTTGAAAGTTGTAGCACCCACAATTTTATTCATCATCGCATTGCCCAGAAAACCAATTGCTATATTCGTGTTGTCAATAATTTTTAAATTAGGATAGCCAATTGTGGGTCCATGAAATGTGGTGGGTGCTTTGAAAAATTATGTCTTCAAATTGGACTTTATCACCTGAAATATCATATGTTTTCCATCAAAATGGGCAGTTGTGACAGTGTGTTAGGTGTTGAATGGTTACACACTTTGGATCCCATTATTATTGATTTTAAGGAATTAACCATGTAGATCCAATAGGAGGGACAAAGGTATCACTTCCAAGGTCTCACAGTTGGTTCTCCTGAGATCATCAATTCCCATCGCATGGAAAAAATCCTCAATAAAGGTCACTCTGGTATTATTGTTCAACTCTATTTTATTCATGCAATTGAGACACCCTCTGTGCATCCTGACCTCCAAGCTATTCTCTCCAAACACCAAGTCATTTTTTCCACTCCTCGGGGACTTCCTCCTTCTTGTGGTGTTCATGATAATTCAATACCCCTTGTTCCTGGAAGTATTCCTCCCAATGTTCTCCCTTGTCATCATCCATTTTCCAAAAATAATGAAATAGATAAAATCGTGCAGGAATCGCTCCAAGGGGCTATTATTCATCCTAGTACTAGCCCTTATTTTTCTCTTGTGGTCATGGTACTTAAGAAAGAAGGTACTTTTCACATGTGTCCTAAATTTCATGCCCTCAATAAACTAACCATCAAGAACAAGTTTCCCATTCCTGTCATTGATGATCTATTGGATGAGTTGAGTGGTGCTCAGTATTTCACCAAGCTTGATCTGCATTCAGGATACCACCATATCCGTATGCAAGACGATGGCATCCCCAAGACTTCTTTTTCTAACTCATAAGGGTCACTATGAGTTCTTGTTCATGCCCTTTGGCCTATGTAATTCCCCCTCCACCTTCCAAAGCCTCATGAATCATGTCTTTTTTCCTTTTCTTCGTCATTTTGTCTTAGCTTTCTTTGATGATATTCTCATCTAGAGTAAAACTTGGAAATCCCATATCGCCCATGTGGATCAAGTTATTCATATACTCTCTCAGTATTAACTTTTCCTCAAACACACTAAATGTACCCTTTGTGCCTCGAAAGTTGAGTAATTGGGTCATATTGTTGGAAAGGTTGGTGTCCAGGTGGATCCTAAGAAGATTGAATCCATGCAGGATTGGCCTTGCCCCAAGACTATCAAAATATTGTGTGTTTTTCTGGGTTTGACATGATATTATCGCAGTTTTGTTCAGAACTATGGAAAGATTGTAGCGCCTCTCACTTCTCTACTTAAAAATAATTCTTTCACTTGGACTCCCACAGTTGATCAGGCCTTTCAAGCGTTGAAGGAGTCTATGTGTACTACTCTGGTCTTGGCCCTTCCTGATTTCACAAATACCTTTGTCTTGGAATGTGATGTCTTCGGTAGAGGAATTGGAGCAGTCCTTATGCAAGAGGGAAAACATTTGTCCTTTATTAGCAAACAATTTTCAAACCTCCATTTGGGCCAATCAATCTATGAAAAGGAAATGTTGGTTATTCTGCATGCAGTAGATCTCTGGAACCCTTATCTCTTGGGGAAATGTTTCCAAATTAAGAAGATCATCAAAGACTCAAGTATTTTCTGGAGCAACAACCTTCCTCTCCAGAGCAAAAAAAATGGGTAACTAAGCTCTTTGGATATGATTATGAGATCATTTACAAGAAAGGCAAAGAAAATGTGGTGGATGATGCTCTTTCTTGAAAATATGAAGATGAAGAGTCCCTTTTCTCCCTATCCTTCATTGTCACATATGATCTCTGAGTTGTTCGCCAGGAATGGCTACAAGATCCTAAAATTTTGCATTTGATCCAATAGTTGCAAGACAATTCTCCAGTTTCGCAAGGGTACTCTTGGAACAATGATGAGATTCACTACAAAGGTCATTTGTATTTAATTAAACAGTCACAACTTAAATCCAAGGTTCTTTCTGAGCTTCATGCTACTCCCACATCTAGGCACTCAGGGTTTACCAAAACCTGTGACGGGGTCAAACGTTCTTTTTTCTAGGATGGTATGAAAAAAGGTGTTTGCATTTTTTTGGTTGAATGTGACGTCTGTCAATGTAACAAGGGAGAACAATCAAATCCCATGGAACACTCCAACTGCTTCTTATTCCGCCCGTTATTTGGATGGACATATCTATGGATTTCATTGTGGGATTACCTAAATCAGGCAATAAGTTAGTCATCATGGTGGTAGTTGATCGTCTTTACAAGTATGCTCATTTATGTGCTCTTCAACATCCATTTACTGCATCCACTGTGGCTCAATGTTTCATGGAACATGCCTTCAAGATTCATGGCATGCCTCATTCTATTATTTCTGATCGAGACCCCACTTTCACCAGAAATTTTTGGCAAGAACTGTTTAGGCTACAATGCACCCAATTGCATCTCAACACCGCATATCATCCCCAGACTGATGGTCAAACTGAAGTTGTCAACAAGTGTTTGGAGACTTATTTGAGTTGTTTTTCCTCTGAAATGAAGAATCAATGGGCTCAATGGTTACCAGTAGATAAATGGTGGTACAACACTTCTTACCATTCAAATACTTACATGACTCCTTTTGAAGCAGTATATGGAAAAAAGGCCACCTTCCATTCTCTCCTACATGCCAAGTGTCTTAAAGGTTTAGGCAGTTGACCAAATGCTTACAGTTCGAGAGGTTATTCTCCATACCCTCAAATATAATTTGGTTATGGATCAGAATCACATGAAGAAACAAGCTGATCAAGATCTCTCAGAACATCAATTTGTTGAAGGAGACAAGGTATTTATTCATCTGCAACCTTATAAACAAAATTCACTCAAGGATGAACATTGTCAAAAACTAGCGCCCAAATTTTTTGGTCCTTATAAAGTTCTCAAGCACATGAGACAAGTGGCCTATCATTTATCTTTTCCTATTTCTTCTAAGCTCCATCCTATTTTTCATGTCTTCTGCTTAAAGAAGGTGATTGGAACTAAGTATTGAACTCAAACCAGCCTTCCCAATTTGGATGAAGAAGGATACATATGGTTGCAGCCACAAGTAGTTTTGGACCATCGTGAGTGTCATCTTCATCAGTGCACCATCAAGGAAGTGTTAGTTCAGTGGAAATATACAATTCTATTCGATGCCACCTGGGAGTCAACTCGCATTCTGTAGCAATTTCCTCATCTCAATACTTGAGGACATGGTTTATTTTAAGAGGGAGGGCATGTTAGGGATCTAACCTACCTAACCCCTCAAGTTGGTATAATACAATATTTCCATGTAAATAAGTTCAATATTAATAAGGCATGGAAATAAGGAGGAATAAGTCAATTGTAAGAATACCTAATAGAAGCTTCTGCTTCTAGAATGATCTTCCTCTAGATTGTTCTTTTTAGATATATAGATTTAGTATAAATAAGAGTAGAGGGTATGAGAAGTTTTGTCTTGGAAAATTATTGTAATAGAGATATTCTCTGCTGGAGGTTGCACCCTCAAAGAGGCAAGTGAACATTGTTTCCTATCAACAAAGGTATAATTATGGTGTTGTGGTTCCATATAATTTGTTGTTTTGTTGTTATCTCTGCAATATTTTAGTATTATGTTGTTATCTCAGTATTATTCTCTGCATTTTTTCTCTATTCTTCTAATATAATAGATCTAGTACCTTGCATATTTATTTTCATTTCTTCAGATAGAAGAGAATCAACCATGTCCTCTGGAACTAGTGTGGTTGTATTACTCCCAATAGCCATGACTAAGCTATCCCAGGAGTCTGGAAAAGGACATAATAGGTTGATACACTTCTCCTCATCAGTGATATTTATATACACAAATGATAATTGGCTTAACACAGTATTAAATGCATTTAAATTCTCAGTCACCGAACTACCATCACTCATCCTCATAAGATACAATTTCTTTCTAAGAAACAAATTATTTACTAGAGATTTCGACTGGTATAATATTCCCATCTTGTCCCATAGTTTCTTAGCCAAATATTCACCTGAGACATTCAGCAACACCAAATCTGCAAGACGAACACATATCATACTTCTTTCTTGTCTTTCAAGTTTCTCCCATTCTTCCATTGACATGCTTGTCGGGTGGGTACCTGGATAGACCATTTTCCATTGTTCTCGATCCACAAGAAGATATTCCATTTTAAGCTTCCAAAGGTCAAAATTTTGGCCATTGAATCTTTTTATCTCTATTCTGGAACTTCTCTCCATTCTTTACCGCGATCTTTAAAACAATTTATGACTTATGACTCTTAATGTACCTAGGGTTTAGTTCTTAGATTCAAGATTGGAAAATCAAGATCTGATATACTCGCCAAATCATTACACCACTTTGATAACTCACTTTTGAGGGAATACCTAATCTATAATACCACATGTCAAGAAATGCAGGACACTTCCACACTAATCCTAGCAGAAGAGAAGAAGAAATTAATCAAGAAAGAAAATGACATAAGAAATCACACAGTACACCAATATTTTATGTTGGAAACCCTTAACTGGGAAAACAAAATTCCTTTGAGAGTGTTTCTCTCTTTTTGTATTATTCATTCAGAATAAAAGGTTACATGTCTAACCTTGGTCCATACCTAAGACACAATCGACATCATACCCTCTTGCACAGGCAAGAACAACCCTGTAGCCAATTCGGATTACATATGTATGATCAACAACCTACGATTTACCATGTATCAACATTAAATCATTATCATTACCACATTATCCTTACAACAAAATCATTTACAACCTAAAAATAGGCCTCTTTATAGTCTTTACAACAGGAAAAAACCTAAATATTGGCACCCAAAAATGGTTATAGATCCATGCATATCATTGGATACAAATCTCGTAAATCCCAGGATTTTGTTACAATCGACTCCAAGTCGGGTTTACCAATTGGCCTTCATTCGGTCTCTAGGTGGTCATATCATGCATGCACTTTGACCTCTTTTTGGTTGAATTTCCATCGATATATTCAACTTGGACTTTACTTGGTCGACTCCCTCGACCTTCAAATTTCTATCGATCTACCTCGACTTCGACCTATTGTCGATCCACCTCGACTTATACTTGTTGTCAATGTTGTTGATTTACCTTGACTTCAATCATCATTTGATTCACCTCGACTATAATTTCACTAAAAATAATATAACAACCCAACAGGCAAGATGTTTTGAAGAAGTCTACAATAATCCTTGGAAATATGGTTAAGTTATTAAGTGCTTAAGAAACCTCAAAGTTTTGTTCATGAAGCCTGAATTTGATTGAAGAAAAAGAGTATGAAGGACATTTCAAATGCATGCAAAACATCCATTGATTGATAGTCCTCATCAAGTCATCTCCAACGGCAGGTGGCAAGCTACATTATTCCTCATGGTTGAGGATTTATTCCCCCTTAAATATGAAGCCCTGAAGTATGGTCAACAAGCCCCAGATCTAAGGTCAAGAAGTTATAAATTGGCCCTAAAGGAGAAAAAGTTGTTGCAAACATGAAGTTACAAGTTAGCTCAAGGTCAAGTAAAGAAGGTGTTTGGAAGGGTATAAATACAAATTAAAAACATCTCATTTTTATCATTCAATCTTGTGGTATCTTAGAACAATATTGGCAGTGAATTTCAAAGGGAAGATGAAGTGAAGAAGGGTGAAATTCCAAGGGAATATGAAGTATTGTGATGATGTGTTCTAAGGTATGTTCTTTAAAGGTCATCTTTCCATTTTCTCTATAACATTTTTACTAACATGATTTAGATAGTGAAACGTGGAGGAAGTTGAGAATACATATCAAGGTATTTGTGGTACTAATTTCAGCTTTTGGGTCATTTTAATTTTGTAGATACACTATGTGGAACATAGGGTTTTTTACTAGTCCTATAACTAGTCTCAAACAAGTGTTCTAGGTAAAATAGTAATAACTTCTTGATAGAGGATCCAAATTTTGTGATACCAATTTCATTAGAAAGAGTACAGTTTGTAGTATTTTTTTGTGAGTTTCAAAATCAGATATAAAATATTGAGCATGTGGCATATTGTACAAGTTCACTCTCCTGAATATGCTAGAATTTAGGAAGGTCTTCCATATTTGCTATATCTCTTTTTTAGTGATGATTCAAGGAGCAAAAATTTGTAGAATATCAAAGAATATATTTAAGAATATTGGGTAAAAGGTTATGACCTTGATTCGCTATAGGTACAGTGTTATACTTGTTGGAAGTTAGGGTTTGTGACTATTCCATAAGCTAGTCCCAAAAAGGTATTCGAGATAAATTTAATAAGTGATGATGGGGTTTATATGTGAACCCATGTGGACCTAGGATATTTATGTCGACCTAGTTTCAAAGTGGACCTAGTTTGATGATGTTGATGTATAAGTTGTTGTGGATATAGTTTTTTATGATGATGATGTATTAGTTATGGTGTCTCTATTTTTTATGCTATTGATGTATTAGTTATGGTGTATCTAGTTTTGATGATGATGATATATCATTTGTGGTGGATCTAGGTTTTTATGATGATGATGTATCAATTATGGTGTATCCAATTTTGATGATGATGATAATGATGTATTGGTATCAACAATAATTGCAGTGACATGTTGAGGTTGGTTGTGTATTAGTATCAACGACAGTTACAGTGACAAGTTGAGTTTGGTTTTGTATCAGTATCAATGATAGTTACAGTGACAGGTTGAGTTTGGTTTTGTATTAGTATCAGTGACAGTTACAGTGACAAATTGATTTTGGTTTTGAAATAGTGGCAGTTATAGTGACAGGTTGAGTTGGTTTTTATGATGATGATGTATCAGTGCCAACAAAAATGATAGGTTGAGTCTCACACTTACATTTTTAAAAGGAACGAAGGGGAAAGGAAAGGGGGTTGAAGCCTCCTTCTGGTTGGAGTCGAAAAATATAGGGAGTTGTAGCTTCCTCCAGGTTGGAGCCTGTAAATCAGGAGGTTGAAGCCTCCTTTTAGATGGAGTTGGATAATTCAAAGACTTATATCTTCCTTCGGGTTGGAGCCTATAAATCAGGTGGTTAGATCCTCCTTCCAGTTGGTGCTAGAGAATCTATGGATTTGGATCTTCCTTCAGGTTGGAGCCTATAAATAGGGAGTTGGTGCTGGAGAATTATGGAAGTTTGTGCTTCCTATGGATGTAATGTAACATCCCTGACCACCCAGGTCGGGCCATTCTACTCCAGAAAACACTTTCATTCTTTTCTCAACATATTGTAACATACCCAACATCCAACTAAGTTATGCCACATAAAATTTTTGAACTGCATGCAATTAAAAAATATAAACACAGAACTCTTACGGAACTTTATATATAAAATGTAAATAGACAAATACATTCTATAAATGCACAGATTCATATTGAAATAACAGTAAACATATACATGCATCATATTTAGGTAATACCCATAAATATAAAGATAGTTATAAACCACACATATGATAAACCCATAAAAATAAACATGTAAATAATAATGAAACATGTAGTTTATCACACAATTGACACTTATCTTGGTAAGAATATCACCAACTGTGTGCATACCTTCCACAAACCTCCTAGCCTTAGACCACATTTCTCATCACTCTCAGTAGTGGGTCACCCCCGATCTGGGACTAAACTCCACCTGGGTAAAGGGATTCCTAACCAGGATGATGTGTCATAGACTACAGGAAAGAATATGTCATAGGTGCCAACTCAAAATAATAGGCTACAATCCCTCATTCCCCACATGCTTGTCCCACCCCAAGAAGTGTGCCCCTTCTCTACTCAACAGTCCTTCGACTGCCCCACTTCCTTTATGGGCTTCAACAACAGGTTGGACAGGAAGTCTCAGAGCCCTATAGCTTCAGTTTGGCACCTTCAGAAATAAATTCCAACAATTCTCTCACCTTGAGAGATTGCTCACGAGCCTGACAACCCACCTCTTCAATATCTCATGGGCTTGGAAACCCGCTTCTTCAGTACAACTCCCAAGCTAACCTGATACACAAACAAGTACGGGTACGGATACAAGTTTAGGTACAATGACATGAAGATACAGAGGACAGTTAAATGAGTGAGTGAGTGATCATGGAATGATTGAATGGATGACTTAATTATGGAAGGAATCCCCAAAATGAACTAAGTCCAAACTATATGTATGAATGTTCCCAACTTGACACTTGTCATGTTGGGAGCTACTTTGGCCCACTTGTTCCCATCCTTAGAACTTAGGATAAAATAATTTTCCATACTTTATTATTTAAGGAATATTAATATAATATTCTTTTTTGGCTTAGTCTCCCTATATTAGCCATTTTTCTTAACTTTTATCCCCCCCCCCCNTCCCTAACTAGTGGAGTTTAGTCCCCCATACTCTTTTATCATGGTCATTCTGCGCGCAACGATGCATTTTATATTAATGATGAGACATATACAAAAATAGACTCATTGGTCTTTAACATATAGGCTCTCAGGCCTAATCAAAACATAAGCCTCCTAGCTTATAATAACTGTATCACCAACCTATAAAACACAACATATGCACAAAGGCTCTCTGGCATCAAAATCGTGCACACTTAAGTTGTTGTGCGTGGTATCTTGGAATGTGCACACTGTTGATTAAGGTTGGTTGTCATTGATGTCAACCCTTGAAGAAAGACATGTAGCACAAAGTTTTGGCTAATGGACCCAATAGTGTTTGATGTAAATATGACTCATTATTTTTTTTTCATGGTTGATAAGAAGTAAATATGGATGAACTCCAAAGTGGTCCCCTTATGGTGAAATCCCTCACGGGAAGATGCTTTGTGGAGTAAGAGAACC
>ML789299.1:360072-372099 GCA_009831015.1 Picea engelmannii
AAAAGAATGCAAGTAACAAAACAATGCACTTTAAAGTTTGCAATAACATCTAAGTTTATAGATGAGGTTGAATTTGATGTGGTGCCATTAGACATCTATGGGATTGTGTTGGGAAGCCCGTACTTATATGATAGAAAGGCAATATTTTACAGGGAACAAAATTAGTATCGTCTGTTTAAGGAAGGAATCGAATACATTGTACATTCTCATTCAATTAAAAGCAATAGATCTTTTGTAACTACAGGACAATTGAAAATGGTAGTTAATGAAAGCAAGAATTTGACACTTGTATCTGTGAAAACTAAGAAAGAAAGTAATCCTAAGCATGAAATGGAAGTGTCAATGCATCAAAACTCTATGATGACCATTGTTCCTGTTTGAAAGGAAAAGCATGATGTGGGTGCATTTTCTTTCACGTCTTTATATTCAGTTTTGTTATTCATCTTTCTACTGTTCAGCAGTGTATGGTTGATTGCAACAACAGTGAATGTAGATGTGATCATTAATGGGATTAATGTGCTCAGTAACGTCAGTACAATTATGATTATAGTTGTGATGAGACAAATGTACAGGTTCCAGGAAAAATGGATGAAAGATACAGGACAAGCGAGACGAACATGCTCTTTCTTGAATTCAGAATAAAAGGCTTTTGGAGGTCCAAAATCTCTCCAATGGGGAGGAATGATCCAGGGGGTCATTCGTCATGAAGTTACACTGATCCAAATAAAGGAAAAAAAATGGTACAATGGAAATGAAGTGGCAATGCAATGATTGGGTAAGAAGCAAGATTTAATAATTTAAAGCATAAAAGGATGAGTCACACCAACTAGACTTAGCATATGTTTTTCAACCACTATCCAATGTATAGCAAAACGGTTCTAATCCATTCAACAAATGTTTATGACATGGATTGGTCACTCCGATGAGTGGACACATCAATCGTTGTACCATTGGCAACGCACCGTTCTGGCAGTTAGACAAGGGTGCCTGGATTATAGTTTCATATTGTTGGCAGTTATAAGCATACGCTACTATATTTGGTAAAAAAAAATTAGTGTTCATTTATGGTACAACGTGTGCAATGTTTGGTGGGCGAGTCGAACTCGTGATCCATTGTTTCAGCCAACAATTGATTTGTTTGTTATCAAAAAATCTCGCAGAGATGAATCCCACGCGCCTAAAACGGGATTGAACCCTCGACTTGCACCTTTATAACCAAGGGTTTTTCCAGAGGACGGAGCAGAGGACGCAGCCAGAGGACGGAGGAGAAATTCATAGCAATTTGTCCAGCATTCCATTTTGAACAACTGCCAAAGGACGCAGCCAGTGGACGGAGGAGAAATTCGTAGCAATTTGTCCATCATTCTATTTTGAACAACTGCCATAGGACGCAGACAGAGGACGGAGGAGAGATTCATTGCAATTTGTCCAACATTCTGTTTTGAACAACTGTTGAATTCGTTTTACAGAGACGGGGAACAAAAGAAAGCGTTTTTGCTGTAAAATTGTTCCAATGTTGTGTTCTTTCTGAAGTCAACCATGCTCTGCATCAATTGGCTTCTTTGTATTTTGAAGGCCATTTGGTAATTTTTAGAGAGGAGGTCTTGAAGGCTTCTGTACAACATACTATTATGTTGCCGAAGTTGATGTCCAGAAATATTTTGTACCATTTTTAAAAGCCATTAATTGGATCGGTACCCATTGGAGAGGGACCCAGAGACATAGCCTAGTGAAGGGGGTGAACTCCGTTATCAAACTCTTTTGTTCTTGTCTCTCATTTTCTGTTCCATATTCTCTTTCTATTGCTTTCAGTTTTGCAGATTTCAGCATTTAATCATCACATTAATGCTTTAAAATAATCAAATTGCAAACTAATGATAAGCATTCATAGATTTTACATGCACATATGTTGAGATCCGACGGATCATTCTCTTAGGTGGGACCGATATAAGATGGAAGCCAGTATAAACCAACTTGGAAAAAAATGGGAAAATGTTCTAAATACTGGAGAAGAGGTTGAGCTTGGGATAACCCATTGTGCAAGCATGCATACATTGATTGTCTACCACACGCCTAGTACTAATATGTTAGTCATGTGAGTAATCTGATTTCTGGCTGAGATATTAATTAGCAGAAGAAAACATGAATGTGATAAAATAACGGAAAGTAAAATAATTCACTTAACTATAATCATCCATCACATAATAAAACAATGATTTATATTCATCATTTAAAGAAAAGAACTATTAAACATTACATCAGATAACTTATCAATAGATTTAATAGCTCTTACTTGTTACAACATACATTCATGAGATGGGATAGGAAATAGTTCTTCTCCACATCCAATCATACACGCATTTTATGAAAACTCAACTTTGTCTCTAGTCCAAAAGGATTTCTCAATTAAAGGTAGCTCCAAAATAATTCTTAACAAAACCAGAAATGAGAGTTTCTTGCAGCAACCATCGACCTTTAACTAATCGGTCAATGCTCTTATTTATAACATAAAATTAACTAAAAATAATGGCTAAAGTTTATATGATTAAAACAAAACTCGCCACGTGGAATTATCTCCTAACAGGTTTCTAACAGTCATCTCAAAATATCACTTAAAAAGGTGACTCTTCTCATACTCTGACCAACTGATGAACAACTCCTCGTAGGTGTTGGCGTATGGGAATATGTGATGTTCCATCAGAGTTGCATACATATCTCTTATCTCTATCGCATGTGCCCGATACTTCACCACACTGGTACTTAACTGCAACAGCATAGCCCGAGCTTTGATCGGGTGTTCCATAAATTGGTGTACCTGACATAGCGCTGTGTCTGTAACCTTTGCCATTCTTTCGTCTCATGATGCATCTTGCTTGATGTGTGATTCGAATATGTCACGCAAGTCGAAAAATTCATTGGGTGTGTCTAACTCGGGAAGTCTGATATCTTTCATCACCTGATTGATATTAATCCAGTGTTTCTCGCACTTGACCCATTTCTCTTGAATTTCTCAGTGTGGTTCCCGAGACATTTTTGCCCAATACTCGGCCGATTTCTTTATGTGATCAAGATTTCCTTATTTCAACATTCGAATTTCGTGCTCTTATTTATCTTGGCCCTATTTCACTGCACCAATGTAGTCGAATCTCTCCATGGCTTAATGTGCTTTTTCATACCACCACTCCATATCCTTGCATGTTGTGAGCGCAATGAGAGTATCTTCGTGGAGCTCGACTATCCCTTTAGTGAATAGGTGTCGCTCGACTATGAACTTGCTATAGGCCTACTTGAATTCACTCCTTAGGTACACCATGACCAGTGTGGTGTCCTGATAGTACTTAGCCAAGTGGCGCAAATTTTCTAGTTCTTTTAGGGTGAAGGCCAGCTCCTTTTCATCTCTTTTATCTCTATCCAGGGTGGCATCTGTAATTTCCATCCCTGCGTCAATGAGTTCGGACATCTTAGCATGTTCTGTGTTGATCAAATGTTCCTTGGTAGTGATGAGGATGGAGTGATCTAAAGTGATCCTCCTCTTCTTGGTGGTACCTTGGACGATATCCTTCCTCCTTCGATCATAAGCTATGGCATGTATGTCAGCTACTTCATCCACAGGTTCGAGAATTTGTTGATCCCCCCATGTGAGTGTATTTCCAAGACTTATGTTGGTGTATACTTGTTCAAGTTTGGGTTATTGGACTTCCTCATTATCCTTCGGAGATTCGGATTTTGTCTGTCACCATTGGTTGTTTGAGTACCAAGTGAAATAGAGGCGTAGGGGATATAATCGATACTTATTTGTTCACTGGCCATCGAAATGATGATTTCATGTTACGACACTTCCTCCTCTATGTCGTTTGACCTTGACTCATTCTTCGGACTATATATTCAGGTTTCCGATGCATCAAGCATCTTAGTTTATGGGACACTCTCGACTTCATTTTCTTTCTATGGGACCTCCTGGGTTTGGACCCTGGGAAGAGGGGAAGATGTATTCTTAGCTCCCTTTTCTTCTTAAACATGCACAGGGATCCCGAAAGAGGCTTATGGGATTTCATCATTGTCATATATATTTATAAACTCGCTCAAGGGGTTTGATGCGCTTGTTTCCACTGATACCCAGACTATTTATGGCTGATTCACCACGCCTTTCGAAGATACAGTTGGTGGCATTATGAATTCAAGGTCATCCAACCCACAAATTTCATCAATATCTATAAATGTAGGGCCGCTTATACCCACCTAGCTTCAGTCTGGGTTATCGACAAGGGATCCTATCTTTTCTAATAGGTCAAAGTCATCTTGTAGTTGATCAAGCACCCATTGCGCCCGTTTTAACATGAGTAGTCCCCTTTCCCGCACGTCTTGTGCTAAATGGATATCTCTACCTTGTGTTGGGTCTATCAAGGGGGCTTATGTTTCTCCGATTGCTTCAGATGCTATCCTTTCTTCTCTAGCCCTGAGGGCCCCTTGAGCCGATTGTTCCGGGGTTGTCACTTTCTCATCCAGGCTCATGGCCTTGAATATAGTCATCTTAGGATTAGCTATCCTTGCCACCACCTCGTCCCAGTATTGAGGATTTTTGGTGAAGACCTAATCTTCAAATTTTTCATGGGTGTAGGACCAGCATGACAATACTTTTGATGTGTGCTTCAAGACTAGACCCTTTGGGTCATGTTTGCAAAAATAACCAGTCTAGAATCAGAACTCCAATTGGCTCAATCCTTCCTTCTTGGCTTGAGCAATGTCTTTTACCATGTAGAAACCTATATGGAATCCATAAGTTAGGAATGCCCTCTTATTATATTTTACCAGAGTAGCATTGTAACCTTGCAGGATGGTTTAGTAGCAGATTTCCCCTACTACTAGTCGATTAGGGACATACACATGTAATAGGAATGGTGCTTTGGTGGCTCCAAAAACCCTAATGTAGGTGTCATGCTCATCTAGATACTAGTGGCCAACCTTTGATATCATCTTTTTGGCTGTAGAAGATAGTCTTGGACACTGTTTCTTGAAAAGAAAAAATGAATACATGCGATGAAGTGATCGTAAATGAGGGAATAGGATTTCTTGTACCCGTTCTCCCACAAGATGACGAAATATATGTGGACCGGGAGTTTTGAAGCGTGCCAACTCAATTTCATTCTGGAAAAGACATTTATGGAACATATTACATCCAATAAATAAGAATCCATGTAGAAGGATGGAGTCTCTCCTTCTTTTGGCATCTGAGCCTCTTGAATGCAAATTATCAACTGCTTGGAAATGATGGAACCCCAGTTAAAGCCTCTCTCAGAAATGACTATCGTGTAAGCTATATTCATCCATGCCTCTGAAAACCTGGAACAATCCTTCTCCCCATACAAACGACATATGGGGGCAATTAGATAGATATACGGCTCCCTTAAGTTGGTCGTTGGGTACCATTCGGAGATCTGATTGGTGTACTTTTTATCCTCTCTCCACCATGAAGCCATTACCCGGATGGTTTCATGTTTATAATAGAAGCTTACAACAAAATCAGTGTTCAGTCGCTCATCTGGGTCTCTGATATTGTAGTAATTTTGCACCTCCACCAAAAGGAAAACCCCGACAGACTCGCCATTGTCATCATTAATCAAGCATCTTTGTGTGTCAATATGTTCGATAAGCTACATCAGGAGTTCTATGTATGGGAATACTGGAGTTCTACTTGATACCATGTGCAGGTATGATCTTTGGATATTTGGAAAAACTTCATTGTTTAGCTTTCTCATATCTTGGTCGATGTGCGGGGTATATTTGGGGAATTCTCCCTGCTCGATATTTTGGAAGAGTTCTCCCCAATGCGGGAGTACTGTATTGGTCCCTATGCTTGCCTCTCTATCTCCAAAGGCTGGGGGATGAGTGAAACTATTCTTGGTGGATGTCCTGATGACTAGTTCCGATCTTGGGGCAAATTCCAACTGTTTTGTGACCGCTAGGGAAGAGCCTTCTCCCGCCTCTGGTTCCTTTTGCTTCGGCTCCCTCGACGATCGCCTAGGTTTGAATTTCTTGGAGGCATCATTCCTGCAACTGAAATCAATCCTTTAGGTATGCATACAGATCAACATTGGATAAAAATGTATGAAGTCGAGAAAAAATAAAAATCCACAGACTAGTACATACCTCTAACGCTTGCTAAACTTGTTGTTTAATACTCACGAGATCTTGGAAGATTTTTTTGAATTGCTTGTCTCGCTCCTTTGGGTTCTATACAGTTCTTTGCACATGATGATATTGTTCATGAAAATCCCAAAAGAATTTAAACAGGGAAGAACCTATCGTGTTGCTTCAACCAATTAATTCGGGTTATGAGTGAAAATCAAATGAAATCTATCACTGAATCTCTATAATTCAATTCATCATGGGTTGACGGAAAAGACATGAAGGGTGATGTGTTGTATCGGTAAATTCAAACGATACTTTTGATTTGCACACAAATTAAAAAAGAATGTGATATTTGGAATTAATTAGTCCCTTAAATGTGTCAAATCTAAACGTATCTAGCGCTAAAACATCCCATCGTGTCACTTTCCTAGTGGGAAGGTCAAGGATCGACGATGTGAGATGGATGTTTTCATTGATATTTTCTGTAAAAACCTCTGGTGTCGATCGATTTCATCGTATGGTGTTGACATGGAAAAACTAACTCAATGTTCTCAACAAGATGCTCGTGTTGAAATAATCCTAGGATTCTCGATGCCGAAAAGGTATCGGGGGTCCGCGATCGGGGAACAACTTGTTATGTTTTCTACGGACTTACCTTCTCAAAACCTCGTTGATGCCGAAATGCTTCAGGGATCAGTTATTGGAGATATCATTGTGTAATTCTTGTCGTGAAAGAAATCTTCCTTTTGTCGATGCCGATGAAGATATGCGTTCGGTGACTGCAATTTTCTCTAGTGATTTTATTTCATCTTTAATTCTTCTCGGTGCTGAATCTTTGAGCGTGTCGGAGAAATGTTTTGGTTGTCGATTCTTTATTTAAATGTTAGTCTTTTAATGTATGGGTTTTCACATGTTCAAGTTTTCTTTGAGAGACTTAAATTTGAATTAGACAGCGTAAAAGATCAACATTTTCACAATGAATTTGAATTAGACAACGTAAAAGATCAAGTGGTACCAAAAAAGTAAAATTTGACATAGACTTTTTAGGGTGTGTTGATGTAACATCCCCAGCCATCAAATGGCCTTGGAAATGCCACTACTCATCTCTAACTTAGCTGTGATACCAAACTGTAGCATCCTCATCCCTCCACAAAGACCGGGTAATGCTACCACTACAGAACATTCTTATATAAATATATAACATGCATATTAATCAAAATAAAACACATAACACAGAGTTACTACCAACATACATATTCAAATGTAATAGACAGTAATTCATATATGCAACGGAATACATGATAACATTCCAGCATCACAAGCATGCATAACATAAAATTAAGCACGTAAATGATACTTATCTTTTAGCTGGAGTAAATCCAACAACTACGTGCAAAACTTCCACGAACCTCCCATCCATAGACCACACTACTCATCACACTCAGTAGTGGGTCACCCCTAAGATGGGACTAAGCTCCACTGGGCAAGGGATTCCTAGGCTAGGCAAGGTCAACAAGGAGTTCACACAGTTTCAAAGGAAATATTCTCTCCTAGGAGCCACTTACGCCCATTTCCCACATACTACCATTCCCCACATGTCTGTCCCACCCTAGGAGTATACACCTTCACTGTCCTACAGTCCTTCGGCTGCTAAACCTCCCTTGACTTGGGCTTCAGCAACAGGTCGGACCAGAATTCTCTGAGCTCTGTGGTAGCTACAAGATCCCTTCCAGGAGTTCTCACTTCCTCCGCACACTCTCTCACCTGGAGAGAGTCACTCACAAGCCTGAAAACCTGCCTCTTCAACCAGTTACTGCTCAATTCCCACAAGGTAAGGATAATAGCACATCAACAACATTTGGTTAACTCCCGGGAAACAACAGCTACAGGGAATTGGGTATGGACGTCCAAAAATGGAAACAACCCACTAAGACACAACATGGATCAGGTAATACATAGGACAACAACCCAAACAGTTAAGGCATGAACTTGAATTTGCAGTGTGGATAAACCTTGGTTCACAGCACACACAGGTCATGTTTTTCCCTTCCCTATGGTTTCTCGGATGTCCTAGGTTATGTCGAGGGCAGACGCAGAGGCCAGTGAGTTCAGACAGAGGATCAAAGAATGAGAAAGAGACCCCCAAAACGGTTGACTCATCTATTTTAACTACATGCACCCAGGTCAAAATTTGTCTTTCTAGAGCTGCATGAGTTCTAGCACACGTTCTCTTTACAGGAACTTAGGACAACACTCAACATGTCCACCTTAGCCTTCAGGAAATAATAATAAATTATTATCCCCTTTAGAGGTAAGCCCCCTATATTATCCCCTAGGCCCACACACTTATCATCATCCCTTACCCAAACTTGTGGAATATTAGTCCCCCATCACTCTTTCTCTGTTGTCAGTCTACACACAACGATGTTTATATTTTATTAATGATCTGCATAATTACATATACAAAATCAGGCTCCTAGCCTTTAACACCTAGGCTCCCCGACCTAATAAACACATAATCCGACCAGCTTATATACACTTGGCTCACCATCCTATAAACATAATTACAATTCATAATATAACTGGGGCACATCCTTGGGGATATTACAATCTCCTCCCATTATTTTTTCAATGTCCTCAATGCAACTCTTTACACAGCATCAACAAGATTTCCAAAATCTTCAAAAATATGCGGGTATTCTACCCGCATATCATCCTCATGCTCCCATGTCATATCCTCAGGACCCTATCGGGTCCACTGGACCTTTACAATCCCTATGGCTCGATTCTGGAATTGTTTTCTCTTCTAGTCCAATATGTGCACCGGATGCACTTGCAAAATGCCTTCTTGCTCCACCTGAATCACATTCCAATAAATAACATGATTAGCATCAGGTATATATTTCTTAATAAATTAAACATGAAACACATTATGTACAGTCATGGATGAAGTAATGCAGGCATATATGTAATGTATATATATGTATATACATGCAATTCTAATAACATTATAACCTATATACAAGATACACAACATACAATAAATATAGAATTGTACTTATCTTTTGATTGAGAAGACTTCCATAGCAACATGGTCTAGGCCAAGGTACCAAACCTGAGCAACACCCCAACCAACCAAACCTCAGCATCACTCCAACCAACAGTCTCTCATTCCCCACATGCATGTCCCACCCCAAGAGTGTACACCTTCACTATCACACAGTCCATCGGCTGCTACACCTCCCTTTCCTTGGGCTTCAACAATAGGTCATACTAGAAGTATTAGAGCACCGTAGCTCGAGGAGTTCCAACTTCCCTCGGAGGTATCGAATCAACATCTTCCCTGAACTACTCTTTGTAATAAACATTCTAACTTTAATCAACATCATCTCATCTGCATCACCCACATGCAGTTATCATGAGATAACAAAAAAGAATTCATTTAGGAACTCCAACTTAGTTCAAAAAGGAATTCAACTTTTTCCCCAAAACAAGAAATTCCATTTCATAATTCTTCTTGGTTTTTGCCAAATTAGGCTTGCAACCTTCCTTGTGGTTTTCCACAAGCACCAAATTACATACCATTTTCCTGCAAGGCTTCATCTTGCATACTGCCAACAATTGTCAGTATTTCATGTACATCATAATTCAATTGAAATATGTACAGAAACATATGCAATGATATTAGAATTGTCTGCATCTAGCAATTCAATCATAGTTACCCAACAATTTAATAAACTAGAATGACTCGGCATTCTATGCATATGCATGTTCACAGTAATATATGTAAGTTCATTACTTCTTTTTCTAAACAAGAAAAATTCATGTAGTCAATGCTCATGTGACTACTTGACTTGCAAATTTCCTGTTGAAATGTCTAACACCTCCCTGAAATGTCCTCAACTTCATGATTTAACAACATTTCAGTTGTTAGTAACAATTATTTCCATGCAATAATATATATGCATGCACTTACAAAACACAATCACTCATTGCATTTAGTATACAATTTTGTCACTTATTATGCATGAGTGCAATTCTCAATGCATAATTAATCAATGCACCTTGCATTGGATTACATAATGCTCTTTATCTCAGCCATGTATCTCACCATCAATAAGTTGGAATTCTTGCCAATGTGTTGACACATTCTCCACACACTTCTTATTGTCTTCCCAATTAATTGGATTCCTTTCTTTTTGACCCGAACACTACACCAAGAATATAATTCTGTTGTGTTGATTAGTGTTAGCAAAAAGGTTGTTGTCCAAGTTTTATTTAAAGGTAGGAATCTTTTAGTACATGTGTAGCTCATAACCTTTCCATATCCATACCTTTCCATATCCAACCAGGTCCTGGTCTCATACATGACTAGATTATCGGCATTCATTCTTATAACCAGTTCTTATCTTTAATTCTTTGGTTATTACCCCATAACCAAATTAACATGACATTATACTATGTCAGTGTGTGCATTCATAAGATAAAAAGCTTTGAATTAATACAAACCTCTAGCCTTTACCACATCCAGTGGTAATCATTCAATAATATAATCATGTTATTTTATAAAATAACTCTAGCTGAGGAAATTATTACCTAAATTTTCTTTCATCAATTATGCAAAAAGAGTAATAAAAACTCATACATGCATGACTGCCATTAATAAATTTTATACTACCTGAATGTTTGATGGAAGTAGAAGATTTCATGCTTCTTTTGTAAAACTTATAATCAACACTTCATCTTTGTGTTGATTCCCTCCTTATGCAACAACATCATCAATAACACTTGCAAACATGCAAACATTCTTTCCTCTAGCTGACCCAACAAGCCGTAACATACTTGCTACCACATAAATTGTAGCAACCTCTTTCTCCCTATAAAACTTTTTCTTGCTGATCCCAGAAGTCTACAATTCTTCCTAGGTTCCTGGATCTTCTTATGCTCTCATTGTAGTCACTGTACATGACTATTTTTGTCCTAAGAAATTTCTAGCCAAATCACTCTTGGTTGCCTTTTCATTTATAGTCCCAAACTAAGATGATATCAACCTTCAACGTTCTTTAATTTACTGGGTCCAACTAACCCAATCTCGTACTTGGATGAATCAAATTCCACACCAAGTTTTTTTATAGACTCTGGATTCTTCAACATTCAGTTACTCTTCAGGACTGAACTTCTTCATCCCTTTCCTAATAGAATACTTTAGTACTTGAGGTTTTCTTATACTCTCTACTTCTCTTTTGCTAGCTGCATAGAATTTACTGAAAGTCCTTCTTTTACCTTACCAACATAGATTCAAGTGATACCTCCAACCTCTTGGTTTGTCACTCATGGCTCTATGGGTATTCATTTTTATATAAGGAGTATGTATCCTGAATTAACCTAGTTATGATCCCATAACCAATCATAACATAATATGAAACTTACATTTTATCTAAGTGCATTCTAGCATCAACAACACTTACACACTCTAGGTCTTCAGCCATTACATATCAATTTAAATACTAAAAATTAACTAAGGGAATCCTTACCTCGATCCCCTTCAACATGTATGCATCAATAGAAACTAAACACATACCTGCCTGGTTGTTACCAACTGTAACAACCATGATTTCATTTAAGCTACTATAAATTACAACAGAGCGGAATTTCGAAAGAACTAAAAATTTGCTATTTCCAGCATATTCATTCCAGCCTATTCATTCCCAGAATTTTATAAATAAATAACATTTTTACTTAACGCACTTTGCATAACAATTTAAATCTACCTAATAATTTGCATAAAAGTTAAAATTGAGTAAACACTTCACAATTTTGAAAATACCTGTCACTGATGCTAAGCTTGCGCTGCAGCTTGAATCCTCGCTTGAACCTTCGCTTGAACACCCCCAAAAC
>ML789299.1:376632-404677 GCA_009831015.1 Picea engelmannii
ACTCAAGGGGTTAATCATACTTCAACCAAGTATAATCACAATAATTAATTAATAACTTATAATCAATTTATATATTAATTATAATTAGCCAATGTTTAGATTTATTTATGAAATTATTCCTAGTAATAAAAAGGGTCATTACACCAACCTACTTGTTGTTATATGACCAACTGATATTTGTAGAAGCTCACAAAATTCCCCCTTCATCATTTTGATCACTATTCCTGCCATCCTCATGGGTCTTCACCTCGATGGAAATTATAAGCAACAACAACATCCACATAATACATAATCCATCCTTTAGTCATACTCAAACATTATTTCATAATAATAGACTATTCTAAGTTCACCAGCATGTTATATGCATATCCAAGCATGTACATATGCAAAATTACACATCCATATTGATGCAAACCTCACCCCCCCTGCTCTCCTCAGGGCTGCACGACCTCCCGATCTAGGATATTTCAATCTTCTGAGTCGAATTGACTCTTTGAGCTCGTCATTGAACCCAAAACAATTATACACAGGCCCCCTTTTCTCCTTTAGGAACAGGTCCTGACAGACCCGCAAGCTATTCCTGCGTGCTTCCAAAAATCCAAGTTTCGAGTGCTAGCCCCTTTTTCATTAGCCCTTTCCTTCATAAGACTATGGGATATGACCTCATGGAAAACTATGATTGCAGGCATGGTAAAGAGTGGTTTTAGGCCAACCTTCTTTTTTCCCCCCAATTCACCTCCAACTGCCATGTATCACTTTGTTAAAATGTGGTATAAATTGCGGCCCGCTCTCAGATTTTTAACATTCGAGCAAGTTTTGGCCCCGCAATCCAACTCGTTCCTCGATCTCCAATCCCTTGGTGATGATCTGTGATCAACGACCGATATCTATCCTCCTTCCACATGCGATCCTAGATCTACATGATCTGTCAACACATAGCTCCCTTCCAAATCAATGGCTACGGTTGATTCTGACTCTCCGACCCTCAAGAGTTTCAACTCTCAACTTTCTTCTTTTCCCGTATTGCAATCTTCCGGAGTGGAAGATCTATTGACACATTTCCTCAAAAACCAGATGGTTTTGATGAACTCTGACTCTCCAGCCTTCGTGAGTTCTCACATCTCCACACACACAAATATCCAGAGTGAATTTCCCCAGAGTAACAGATCTTCTGCCACACATCCTCTCCAAATCAATGACCCTTATTCTCTTTGGGACTTCATCTCTTTCTGACCAAGACCAGATCAACAGTCCTTCAACCTCCTCCTTGATCAATGATTGATATCTCCTTTTAGACTTCAACACTTTCATCCTCATCTTTCCTCCAGAGTGCTCCATACCTGGAGTTCCAGATCTGGATCTAGGCGTCCACTTTCAAATCAATAGCCAAGATTTACTTCGGTTGTTTCTCCTCCTCCTTGTCCACAAACTTTTGAAGTTGTGGATATTATGCCACCTGTCCTCCTTGATGATGGACGGTCCCAAATCACTTCTGGACTTCAGGAATTTGACAAGTCCACTTCTCCTGCACACACAAGGGTTAAGTCTCATGTGCTTACCCCCAGATCCAACGGTCACTGGTCCTTCGTACTCAGACCTAACAAATGGGATCTGTTCCTATATTCTATTCTTCCTTTCTTCTGTTGGACATTGATGTAACGGTCCAGGATCATCCCCACAACCGATCTAATGGTTTTTTTCGCCCCTCCTATTGAGCGTTTGACTTCTTCCACCTTGGAATATTTTATCAGTGTTCAAAGGCTTCGACCTTTGACCTTTCTCTTGTGAGTTTGCCTATTGGATCTTGAATTCACTTTCATAATCATTATCTCTTCTGAGATTTTCGATTTACTCAGTCTCCTAAGGGTCTCGGCCCTTCTGTTTCCTTTCAAAGGAAAACTTTGTTCCCTCTTGGAAACCTTCTGCTCAAAGCATACCTTGTTGAGCATTTTCTACATAGTTTTCAACAACTCTATGAGTATCTTCCTCTGATACTCTTCTCCCTGAACTCGACAAATATTTCTCTCTACGCACACTTTCACTCGCTCTATGCTCGCCTGGAAGATCCCTACAGAGTTCTCAGTGACTCTATCTCTCTCTGAACTCAACACAGAGTTCTTCCTGTGTACTCCTTTCACTTTTGTTGATGAATATTCAACGGTATCTCTCCTGAGATTCTCTGTGGTTAACTTAGCTCTATTAATGCACTCCTTGCAGACAATGTGCACTCCTTGCACTCGAAAACTCAAAGAAGAGCAACAATTGAAACTTATTCAATACTTCACCAATTTATGAATTCAAACCAATCTGATTTAAGAAAACATTCAGATTTAATTTTCTTTTTGAGCTTTTCTCTGCTTTGTAATAATTTTTTATCACTAGCCCCTTTCTCTCAGTCCCCAACCCATGTGATCACCAGTCATGACTAAGCACTATATCACTAGATTCTTACTCGGGCCTTAGGCTTCAGAATATTTCAAAGCACCACACAACAATCTGTCAGAGTTCCATATTACCGAACTCACGATGTAGGGCAGATAAACCATCCACGTCTATTTAGCATTCAATGGATGACACTTACTATGGAATCTCAGGTGTCTAAGTTTCAGGTCTTTGGGTCTTTGAGACATCGGAGCTTTAGAGGATATCGTATCCACACATACGAACTATTAATCTCTGAACATTCCTAATCACCTTTTGTGATGTCATTACGACACATCACTTAACATTTTCCAATTGTGGGGGCATGCAACGATGGTTTGGAGAAACCCACCTTTCATCCAACAATTCTTCTAATGCTGACACATAACCCCTCAGTAAAACTAGGGTTTGGATTGTGGGACCACCTTGGAGAATTAACTCCCATGCAACTTGGATCCCTGCAATGCCTCCTTGTCGTCGATCTTGATGTATAGTGATCAACGTCAGTGTGGGTCCTCCAACCCTTAACTTCATTACATAACCTCATCCCCACTAACCATTCTCATACGGAGTGCCACATTGTGGAATACTAGTGGATGAATCATGGCCTAATTAGATGGGTGTCACACGTCACATCACATATGGAATTTCAAACTTCTATAGGTTCAAAACCCACTAACATGTGGCGCACAACCCATGTGTCCATGTCAAACCAGGTGACATCACCATGCCACATCACTTTGGAGTTTTGGATTTCATCCCTTCTCTTGTTTTTGGCATCAGACTTCACTGAATTCACGAAATCCGAAGGGCTTCCAGGTTAACTCCTCTGCACCTTCCCTAGATCTGACGGTCGTAAGGGATTTCCCTTCATTTCGAACAGATCCTACTGTGCAGAACAAACTCTGTTACTCTGCGGATTTCCAAAGTAATTCATGGCTAACTGCCTCGCAACATTACTAGATCTAACAGTCGTCAAGGATTCTCCTTCTCCCAAACAAATCCTAAGGTCCACATTACTCTGTGGCCCAATACCACGTCTATCATGGATTTACAACATTGCTACTCCTCCTGAGCTTCATAACATGGCCAAGGAAACTTCTTGGCACTTAGGAAGGTTCTAAGGTTCGAAATTGGTCCTCCAAACACAATTTCCTCTTGAAACCTTGGGTCCAATGACCACTTATCTAGCCCATCCAGGCTCAGCATTGAAACCATGCTCTAAACTCGAATTTTGTATACTTCAACAACAATTCTTTTCAAAACTTTTACTTCAATTTCCACTAACATGGCCCATCCAAACTCAGTGTTGAAAACCATGGCTCTAATACCAATTTGTAACATCCCCAACCATCAACCGGCCTGAAAAATGCCACTACTCGGCTCTGACTTAGTTGTGATACCAAGTTGTAGCATCACCGACCCTCCACAGAGACCGGGTAATGCTACCACTATGGAACATTCACATATAAATATATAACATTCATTTTAATCGAAATAAAACACATAACACAGATTTACTGCTACCATAAATACTTAAATGTAGTAGAAAATATTTCATATACACAATGGAATACATCATAACATTCCAACATCACAGGCATGCATAACATAAAATTAAGCACATAAAGGTTACTTATATTTTAGCTGGAGTAAATCCACTAACTACATGCATACCTTCCATGAACCTCCCAGCCATAGACCATGCTTCTCATCACGCTCTGCAGTGGGTCACCCCCGAGCTGGGACTAAGCTCCACTGGGAAAGGGATTCCTAGGCTAGGCAATGTCAACAAGGAGGTCACACAGTTTCAGAGGAAATATTCTCTCCTAGGAGCCACTTACGCCCACTGCCCATAGACTCTCATTCCCCACATGCTTGTCCAACCCCGGGAGTATACACCTTCACAGTCCTACAGTCCTTCGGCTACTAAACCTCCCTTACCTTGGGCTTCAACAACAGGTTGTACCGGAATTGTCTGAGCTTTGTGGAAATTACAGGACCTCTTCCAAGAGTTCTCACTTCCTTTGTGCACTCTCTCACATGGAGAGAGTTTCTCATAGGCATGTCAACCTGCCTCTTCAACCAGTTACTACTCATTTCCCGCAAGGTAAGGATAATAGCATATCAACAACATTCGGTTAACTCATGGGTGATAGAAGCTACAAGGAATTGGGTATAGACATCCAAAAATAGAAACATCCCACTAAGACACAACATAGCTCAGGTAATACATAGGAAAACAACCCAAACGGTTAAGGAACAAACTCGAATTTGCAGTGTGGACAAACCTTGGTTCATGGGACACACAGGTCAGCTTTTTCCCTTCCCTTTGGTTTCTCAAATGTGACAGGTTATGCTGAGGGCAGATGCAGAGGCCAACGATTTTAGGCAGAGGATCTAAGAATGAGAGAGAAACCCCCAACACAGATGACTCATCATTTTTAACTGCATGTGCCTAGGTCAACACTTGTCTTCCTGGAACCACATGAGTTCCACTTAGCACACATTCCCTTTACAGGAACTTAGGACAACACTCAACATGTTTGCCTTAGCCTTCAGGAAATAATAATAAATTATTATCCCCTTTAGAGGTAAGCCCCCTATCTTAGCCCCTAGGCCCACACACTTAGCCTCCTCCCTTACCCAGCCTTGTGGAAGCTTAGTCCCCCATCACTCTTTCTTCATGGTCAGTCTACATGCAACGATGTTTATATTTTATTAATGATCTTCATAATTACATATACAAAATCAGGCTCCTGGCCTTTAACACCTAGGCTCCCCAGCCTAATAAACACATAATCCCACCATATTATATACACTTGGCTCACCATCCTATAAACATAATTACAATTCATAATATAACCGGGGCATGTCCTTGGGGATATTAAAGTTGAGTGCTCAACAAATGGCGACTTACTAGGCAAAAGAAGAATCTTTGTTCCTCCTTTAGGCCTGGCTGATGCAAAAGCAGGTGGAGAACTTAATTGGTTTTAAATCAGATCCTCTTTTACCCTAGCATTTGAAATTCTCTAGTTGATGCTTTCGGCTCTGCCTGTGGGGTTTTAACTTTTATTCCTTCTTTGTTTCCTGTAACCCTGATTCATGCCCTCTTTGACAAAAATCTAGTAAATCATTCACTGGCATGGAGCCTTTAGTTACCTTTACTCACTCGCTACAGTGTTTCTCCGCTGCCATCGAGCATCCATATCCCCGACAGAGTCGTCTGCATACCCTCCCCTACTGTTCACTCATTTTATAAAGTCAATTTTATTTCGGCAGAATGCCCTGAACAAGTGGGAGAGGATGACGTCTATTTATTTTGAAAAATGAGATGGTTAAGGTGAATCCTTATCTAGATTTTTCTTCGAGATTCATGCAGTCCTTTTCCATATTTCCTTATTTCCCTTAAGTTTCTACCAGACCACCAAGCAGACACTTCTGCATTTCTCCAAATTTTTTCATTTGCACAAGTTAGATAGAGGACCCCTCGAAACAACCGCAGGTTCCCCAACATTTCTTGTGTTGTATGTGATAAATGAGTTAGGAATAGATTTCTCTATGTCACACGATTTGAGGTCAACCATTGTATTGCTAAACACAACCTTCAAAAGTGCCAAAATAAAACAACAAAAGAAAGAAAAAAATGCATTTCGCAATTGATCTAGCTAAAACCAAAATCATGAAAACAAGCACACAATTTATTTTTATTTTTTTAATGGAAATATTGTTTTAGGGCTTGGCCATTTACTGGGAGGGCATCAAGTTCCCCCCTCATATTTTGTAACCGGTAAGTGGCTGCCCCAATATTCTCAGCCACCTGGAAAGGTTCGAGCCATAGATTCTCAAACTTAGAATGTTTTCCTTTAGGCTCGTTTTCTCTGTCTCATTTCAAGACTAAGTCTCCTACTTAAAAATTCTTCTCTTTAGCCTTATGCTTGTCAAACCATCTTTTAACGATCTGTTGGTGGGAATGGATTCATGCCCGTATACTAGAAAGTATAGGGAATTTACTATAGCTTCCTTGGGTGTGACTCTATCTACCCGTAAAGCCTTGTGGAGTAAATATGTTAATTCCTTTGGTTATCTGTAACTATTTTCTTCAATATCCTTATTAGGTTATTATTAGTTGAATTTTCCACTCCATTTCCCTATGGATAATAATTTGCAGAGTACCTGATTATGATTCCTTTGTCTAGATAAAAATACGTCAATAGGGTGGAGGAAAAGTAAGTTGCATTATCAAAAAACAGGACAGAAGGGACACCAAACCTGGTGATTAGTTGTTGTTCTATGAATTGGATTACCACCTTCTCATTTACAAGAGTTAGAGGGATGGCCTCTACCCATTTCATGAAATAGTCGGTGGAAGTGAGTGTGTACTTGTGTTTTTTTGAAGATCTTGGTGTAATTTCTCCTATGATTTCTAATCCCCATTTCTCATTAGGCCTAGAAATGGTCACCGGTTGGAGTGAGATTGTTTCTCTCTTCTCTCTCCCAGCACTTACTTGGAAAGTTTTATAGTTTCTAGCGTATGTGTGAGCATCCTTGAACAAAGTGGGCCAATAATAACTAGCTCTCAGTATCTTATGAGAGGTGGTGTTTCTTGCAAAATGTCCAGCGGCAGGGCCATCATGTAGCTCCTTAAGAACTTTGTCTGCATCTTCACATTCAATACATATTAAAAGTACCCCATCATAATTAATCTGAAAGAGTACTGAATTTATGAGGTGATATTGTGCAAATTTCAACCTGAGAGCTCTCCTTTCCCTAGGTTTGAGGTTTTCTTGGCAAGTCCCATGGTGCAGTAGATAAGTCAAGTTCTCATACCAAGACTATTTCCCTGGGGAAATGTATGAAGCTTCACCACATCATAATGTCATTTCATTATCCCATACAGAGTCTTCATTTACTTGGTCTTGGGACTCAGCTATCAGTTTGCATAATCCTTGTCCTTTAACTATTTTAGCAGGTTTTATTTCTAGATCAATTTCTTGGACTGTTGCCATCTAGTTCCCTCTTCTTTCCCCCATATCCTGTTGAGTGAATAGGGATCAGACTATGGGATGAGGCACAATTACTTTGGTATGGTTCTTGAGGATGTAAGATCTGAAATGCTTTACTACTTTATAAACTACATAAGCAAGTTTATCTATAGCAGGTCATTTAGTTCGACTCCTTGGAGGTTAGTGCTCATGAATGGCACTAGAGCCTCATTATTGTCATCATCCTTCTCAGTTAGAACCGCAACTAACGATTGATCGGAGGCGAAAGTATAGAGGAAGAAATCTCTATTAAAATCGAGACTTCGTAACACGGGGGCTTGAGATATAGAAGTTTTAATATTGCTAAAGGCATCCTTTCGCTCATCATCCCACTTAAATTTAGCATCATTGCGGATCATTTTTTGTAATGGTTTGGCAATCTCGGCGAAATCAGGTGTGAAATTCCTTACAAAATTGATTTTCCTGAAGAAGGATTGCATTGTATTTTTGTTGTGACATAACGGGAGCTGATTTATAGATTTGACTCGCTCAGGGTCTATGAGAATGCCTACTTGGGATATGATATGACCTAATAGCTTTCCTTCTTCCACACCAAAGATAGTTTTCTTAGGGTTTAAAGATATACCGTATTTTCTACACCTTTCGAAAATCTAGGTCAAGTGTTGGATGTGTTCCTCACTGTTCTTCGAATATACAATCACGTCGTCTAGATACACTACTACACACTTGTTGATCAGTCCTCAAAATGCTACGTCCATTTCCCTTTGGAAGGTTTCCCCTGCGTTGATTAACCCAAAGGGCATGTGTTTGTAAGCGAAAGTTCCCCACTTGGTTCGGAAGCAGGGATCATTTTAAGGATGGAAATTTATTTTAAAATGTAGAAACTTTGGTGAATCTTCCTAATCCTTCATATTCCAACTATAAATGTTTGGCAATATTTTTGTAAAAATATTCAAATTTCTAAGGATTTTGTATAGTTTTCATTAAATTTTGGTGATTTTTAAGGTAAAATAATTTTATCGTGTAGAATTTGGGCGAATCATTTTTAAAATAGAGAATCTCGTTTTTGGAAAAACCATGGAAAATTAGCCCATGAGAGAAATTTATCCCCTAAAATCATCCATGTTCGGAAAGTAGTTTTTCAAATGGTCTTCCTATGAAACCATAACTTGGTTGTAACCAGAGAAACCATCCAATAGAGAGAAAATATCAGAGCTGGACATAGTCTACAAGAGTTTCTCCATTGGTGGGACTAGGTAGTTGTCCTTTTCTGAGGCTATGTTAAGGTTCCTAAAATCTATGCATAAGCGGATTTCTCCTGACTTTTTCCTCCTAGAAACCAAATTTGCTACCCATGCAAAATGTCTAACCTGGAAGATAATTTTGGCATCTAAAAGTTTCTTCAACTCCTAACACATGAGAGGTTCCAGGGATGGGTGGTAATTTTGGAGCTTTTGTTGGAAGGTTTTCACTTCAGATTTTAATGGGATAGTGTGTTGAATGATACGAGTATCATAATTTTTCAGATCTCAGTAGGACCATGCAAAGACATCTTGATATTGTGTGAACAATTTGAGATAAGCCTTCCTTTCCTCTTTAGATATAATTTTGCCAAGATTTATATTTTTTGGGTTTTCTAAGGTTTTGATATTTATAGTTTCATGCATGGGATAGGAACTAATGGTCTTTGCATTTTTGGGCCCCTTAAACTGTTCTTTTAGATAAAAAAGATTCTCTAAATTATCTATCCCCTTCGGGATTGTGTGAGACTTCAATTTTCCTGTCAGTTGACTCATCCAAGGATCAATATCTATTGATTGTTCCTGGAATACTTCATCGTCAATAGCTAAGTCTTTGAAATTATCTTGGTTAGTCAGAAAGTTTATGATCTGGTCATCTCCTTCAAAGACTTTCCAATTAGAAATTTTTTTAGGCACTGATGGTTTGTAGAGTAGTTCCACAGTGAACCAGGAGGCTTCATAATCTTCTAGAGGTGACAGCCTTGAAGCAATTGTAGCCAGGGAATCAGAAATGATATTATTTTCTCTAGGGATCATTGTGATATCGAAAGCTTCAAAATGCTCTATTAACCTATGCACTTCTTGTTCATAATTCTTTAGGTGCAGGGAGTTGCAATGTATAGTATTCCTTACTTGTCTAACAATAATTTCATAATCCCCAAAAACCTTCAATTCTTTGACATTTAAGTCTATGGCTTTCTTTAACCCCTGTACTAGAGCGTCATACTAGGCAGTGTTGTTTGTGCATTCAAACTCAAGTCTAGAGGATAGGAAATGAAGTTTACCCTTTGGATCAATGAGGATGCACCCTTCCCTAGACTCTTCCTATGATTTAGATCCATCAAAGTATACAGTCCAAATGTGTAAGCATAGGTTATCTGTTTCCCCTTTATTATCACTTTCTTTCTCTCTTATCTTTTGTTCTGTGATTTCTAGCACAGGTTCTTGGCAGAAGAGGGTTTCCTCTGTCGGTATCAACGATTTCTCTTGAAACACCATTTCAAACTTTTGAGTGAGAGGGACATCACATGAGAGGGGGGAGAAGTTGTCGAAGTAGGAATAACGGAAATAATTGCCAAGCACGGGGAATTATTCCGATGAGGGTTTGTTTAGGGTTTCTAGATCAATGACTGTATGTTTCAGATATATTTCCCTATCAATTCTGATCATATTTTTTTACCCCTTTAATGGTAGCCAAAGGTGTGCCCATTCTGTACTAAAGTATCCATTTAACTTCTCAGACCAATATCATCTTAACAATAATCCACAAGATTCTAGTATGTCTACTATAATGATGTCAATCACTTGAACAAACTTAGGATGTGTGGCTATTCTAATCATTACATATTTGAGTTCTCCAATGACCTTCATCTGGGTTCTGTCTAGTTGTATTACATGTTTATCACTCTTGAGAGGAACTGCGTTTAGTTTTTACAGATAGATAGTGGAATAACGTTATAGGATGCTCCTGAATCGACCAAACAGTTGTGGAGGTTCATGTTGAAGACTTCAAATGTTAAAACGAAAAGTGGGACAAAAGGTCTTCCCTTCTTATCTTCAGAACAAGTTTTCACAGTTCGTTTATTCTCTAAGTCTGTGGGGATTATATTTCTTCACGAGTCAGTGCTCATCGTAGGATTTTCTACTAATTTCAAAGATTGTAACAGGAAGTCCTTTTGTTGAGGGATCCTTCAAGTGTCCATGACTGATATATTAGCCTTTAACTTCTTCAAATATTCAACTACGTTGCAATCAAGTTTGGGTGATTCTCGGGTATGGATGCTTATAGGGTTCTTACGGGAAGAAAAAGGTTCTTTCAGGTGATCGGGGGCTATCTTTACCCCCAAGTTTGGGTAATAGTGAGATATTTCAAGACAAGCGGACCCTTACTACGTGTTTTCACAACCGAGACATATGCGGGTGGTTCTTGAGACTCAAATAACTCATCGAAAGGCATGATTAGGTCAGGATCCCATATCAACATGGTTGTATCTTTTGGTGGATCAATCTCTTCCTGATCAGCAACATTCATAACTGAACCACTTGGTTGTTCGGTCAAGGAGACCTAATCTAGAAATCGGTCGGACATTAAATTCATGGCATGCACCCATTGAGGGCAGTCTCTTTCAAAGTGGTTCTCTTGATGGTAGGTACAGAAAGAGTCGGATGCTACATTTCCCATATCGATATTTAAGTTAGCAGGGGGAGGTTCAATTTATTTAAACGGTGGGTTCCTTTTAAAGAAATAATTATAGGGCCTTTGGCCTTGGTTTCCCTCCCCTGCACTTCTTTTCATGTCTATGATCTCATTTGATAACTTCTTGACCATGCATTGTAGGTCTTCTATGTCTCCATCGCCCTTTTCAGGAACTTGTTCTGCTTGTTTCCCTAGCGGTCTAGTCAAAAGGAGTCCCCTCCTGGGACGAGGTTGATTTCCATTTTAGCTAATGAGACCTGACCTTCTTTACACCCTTTCATCTAGAACTCTATAGTTTTGGATTCTGCAAAATTCTCAGCCAGGGTTTGTTTGGCATCCCTCTTCACAAACATGAAAATAGAAGCTGGGAGGGCATTAGTGTATACTTCGATTTGAAACTCTTGAGTCAGTTTAGCTTCGGGTTGGAATTTTTTCAATATAGTTGTGAATCTTTGATTTAAATATTTAACCTTCTCCTTTGAACTCATGGTGGTTGTGAACAATTCAGCCATCAAAGCTCGTGTAATGGTTTCTTCAGCAAATTTATCTAGAAAATCCTTCTACAACTTTGTCCAACTAGTTATGGATCCTACAGGTAAGTTAAGATACAATGTGGAGGCTAAGTTCTCAAAAGTGTAAGGTAATAACCTGCATACTACGTCTTCATGTTGTACATTCATAAGTTTGATCGCTAGTATGAATTTCTTGATATGGTCTTCAGGCAATCCTAAGGTCTTAGGATCAAACTTAGGAAGAAACTTCTTTGGATCTTGGGGACGGTTATGGACTCACTCTGGGATGGCCAAATCATCTCTGTCCAACCAAGGTTGATTTTTATGTGGTGGGTTTCCCCTTTCCTCATCATAGTCATTTTTTTCTTCCATATCTTCGGATTCTGAGTTAAACTCCTCCTCTTCCAGAAAATCGTCTGGTTCAGAGATGTCGTCGGCTAGTGTTTTAGGGATTCGGTTAAGAGGATGTTTGATTTTGGTGATTGCAAAATCTATCAGGTCTTCTACCATGTGCATGAAAACCTGGTCAGGGGTGTCGACCACTAGTCTGCTTATTTTTTTTCTTCGAGGAAGTATCGGAGATAAAGACAATGCACTAATCTGTCGAGCGTATGCTCTTGTGATTCTTCTGAATTGATATAATTCCTCATGAGGAAGAGTGTAAGGTATGTCATGGAACAAGCATTCTTTCTCGAGTTGGGGTGAGTTACTCATTTCAGGAGTACTCAGTGTATGTGTGTTTTCTTGGGAATGACTAGCCATGCATGTGCACTACTTTGAATCTACAGGATGTCTGAAATATTATGTGAAATGTGTATTTAGCCATTCATTCTTAGGCCCTCCTTCTAGCACCAATTCTGCTGAAAAGGTTCTAAATCCCTTTAATTCAAAAATAGGAACCAAACCCACCATTGAGGCCCAATTAGAATCTGTAGCGGTTAATAGTGGAATGGTTCTCCAGATCTTGAGATCCGGCCAATTAATTGATGGGATTTATGTTTTCTTGCAAAGGCATCTTCTTCAGTTTGGAATTTCTCTTTTTGTGTTTTTCTCTTAGGTGGGACCGATATAATATGGAATCTGGTATAAAACAACTTGGCAACAAAACAAGAAAAGGTTCTAAATACTAGAGAAGAGGATGATCTTGGGATAACACGTTGCTCAAGCATGCAGACAATGATCATCTACCACAGGCCTAGTACTAATACGTTAATTGTGTGAGTAATATGATTTCTAGCTAAGATACTAATTAGGAGAAGAAAACATGCATGTGATAAAATAACAACAAGTAAAATAATTCACTTAACTCTAATCATCCATCACATAATAACACAATGATTCATCTTCATTATTTAAAGAAAAGAACTGTAAAACATTGCATCAGATAACTTATCAATAGATTTAATAGCTCTTACTTGTTACAACATACATTCATGAGACAAGATAGGAAATAGTTCTTCTCCACATCCAATCATACATGCATTTGATGAAAACTCAACTTTATCTCTGGTCCAGAAGGACTTCTCAATTAAAGGTAGATCCAAAATAATTTTTAACAAAACCAGAAATGAGAGGTTCTTGTAGCAACCATCGACCTTTAACTAATCGGTCGATGCTCTTATTTATAACATAAAATTAACTAAAAATAATGGTTAAAGTGAAGATGAGTAAAACCAAATTTACCATGTGGCATTATCTCTTAACAGTCATCTCAAAATATCACTTAAAAGCATGACTCTTCTCATACTCTAACCAACTGATGAACATCTCCTCACAGGTGTTGGTGTATGGGAATTTGTGTTGTTACATCGGAGCCGTGTAAATCTCTCTTATCTCTATTGCATGTTCCTAATACTTCACCAGACTGGTACTTAACTATTTTAGCATAGCCCGAGCTTTGATTGGGTGTTCCATAAATTGTCGTACCTGGCTTGGCGTTGTTTCTGTCACCTTTGCTAGTCTTTCATCCCATGATGCATCTTTCTTGGTGTGTGATTCAACTATGTCACTCAAGTCGAAAAAGTCATCGGGTGTGCCAAACTCAGGAAGTTTGATATCTTTCATCACCTAATTGATCTTAATCCATTGTTTCTCGCACTTGGCCCATTTCTCTTGAATTTCTCGGTGTGGTTCCCGAGACATTTTCTCCCAAAAATTAGTCAATTTATTTATGCAATCAATAGTGCTTTCATTCAACATTTGAATGTCATGATCTTCTTTATCTCATCCCTATTTCATTGCACCAATGTAGCCGACTCTCTCCATGGATTACTACACTTTTTCATACCACTTCTCCATATCCTTGTGTGTCGCGAGCGCCATGAGAGTATCTTCTTAGAGCTCGACTATCCCTTTAGTGAATAGGTGTCGCTCGGCTGTGAACTCTCTATAGGCCTCCTTGAATTCACTCCTTAGGTACACCGTGGCCGGTGTGGTGTCCTGATAGTGCTTAGCCAAGTGGTGAAAATGTTCTAGTTCTTTCAAGGTGGAGGCTAGATCCTTTTCATCTCTTTTAGCTCTGTCCAAGGTGGCATCTGTAATTTACATCCCTACGTCGATGAGTTCGAACATCTTAGCATGTTTTGTGTTGATCAAATATTCCTTGGTAGTGATGAGGATGGAGCGATCTAAAGTGATCCTCCTCTTCTTGGTGGTTCTCTGGACGATATCCTTCTTCCTTTGATCATAAGTTATGGCATGTATGTCAGCTTCGGGAATCTGTTGATACCCCATGTGAGCGTGTTCCCAGAATTCTGCTAGTGTATACTTGTTCAAGGTTGGTTTCTTGAAATTCCTCAATATGCTCCGAAGGTCCGAATTTTGTTTGTCTCCCATTAGGTGTTTGAGTACCAAGCGAAATAGAGGCGTCGGGGATAGACTCGATACTTACTTGTTCATTGGCCATCGAAACGTCGATTTCATGTTGTGGGACTTCCTCCTTTTTATCATCTGACCCATACTAATTCTTCAGACTGTCTGTTTGGGTCTCCCGTGCATTAGGCATCTTCGTGTCTGGGACACTCTCGAATTCCTTTTATTTCTGTGGGACCTCTTGGGTTTGGAACTCAGGAAGAGGGGAAGATGTAGTCTCAGGTCCCTTTTCTTCTTCGACATGCATAGGGGTCCCGAGAGAGGCTTATGGGCTTTCATCATCATCAAATATCTTTAGAAACTCGCTCAAGGGGTTTTATGCGCTTGTTTCCACTGATACCTGGACTTCTTCTGGATGAGTCGCCACACCTGTCGATGACCCAGATGGTGGTGTTGTGAATTAAGGGTCGTCTAACCCAGAAATTTCATCAATATCTATAAATTCATGGCCACTTGTACCCACCTGGCTTATGTCTGGGTTATCAGCAAGGGATCTTGTCGTTTGTGATAGGCCTAGGTCATCTTGTATCTAATCAAGCACCCACTACACCCATTCTAACATGAGCAATCCCCTTTCCCACGTGTCTTGTGCTAAATGGATATCTTTTCCTTGCATTGGGGCTATCAAGGGGGCTTTTGTTTTTTTGGATTCTATCCTTTCTTCTCTGGCCCTGAGGGCCCCTTGAGCCAATTGTTCCAGGGTTGTTGCTTGTTCATCCAGGCTCATGGCCTTGAACCTAGTCATATTAGGATCAACCATCCTTCCCACCACCTCGTCCCAGTCTTGAGCATTTTCGGTGAAGACCTCATCTTCAAATTTGTCATGGGCATAAGTTCAGCATGATGATACTTACGATGCGTGCTTCAAGACTAGACCCTTTGGGTCATGTTTGCGAAAATGACCAATCTGGAATCAGAACTCCAATTGTCTCAATCCTTCCTACTTGGTTTGAGCGGTGCATTTTACCATGTAGAAACCTATATGGAATGCATAAGGTATGAATGCCCACTTCTTATCTTTTACCAGAGTAGCATTGTAACCTTGCAGGATGGTCTGGTAGAAAATTTCCGCTACTACTAGTCGATCAGGGACATACACAGGAAATAGGTGTGGTGCTCTAGTGGCTCTGAAAACCCTGATGTAGTTGTTGCACTCATCCAGATACCAGTGGCCAACCTTTGATATCATCATTTTAGCCGCAGCCAATAGTCTAGGAAAGTATTTCTTGAAAAGAAAAAAATGAATACACATGATGAATTGATCACAAATGAGGGAATAGGATTTCTTGTACCTATTCTCCCATAAGACATCAAAATATATGTGGACTGGGAGTTCTAAGGCATTTCAGCTCAAGTTCATTCCAAAAAATACATTTCTGGTGAAGATGACGTCTAATAAATAAGAAGCCATGTAGAAGGATGGAGTCTCTCCTTCTTTTGGCGTTTGAGCCTGTTGAATGAAAATGTTAAACTGCTTGGAAATGATGGCAGCCCAATTAAAGCCTCTCTGAGAAATCGATACCGTGTAATCTAGAGGCATCCATGCCTCTGAAAACCTAGAACGGTCTTTCTCCCCATACAACTGACAGATGAGGGCCATCAGATAGATATATGGCTCCCTTAAGTTGGTCATTGGGTACCAGCCAGAGGTTCGATTGGTGTACTTTTTATCCTCTCTCCACCACGAATCCATTACCTGACTGGTGTCATGTTTCTCATTGAATCTTACAACAAAATCGGTGTTCAACCGCTCATCTGAGTCTCTAATCTTGTAGTAATTTTGCACCTCCACCAAAAGGAAAACCTTGACACACTCGCCATTTTCGTCATTAATCAAACATATTTGTGTGTCATTATGGTTGATAAGCCACTTCAGAATTTCTATGCAAGGGAATACTGGAGTTCTTCTCGCTACCATGTGCAGGTATGATCGTTGGATATTCAAAAAAACTTCATCGTCGAGCTTTCTCATATCGGGGTCATTGTGCGGGGTATATTCGGGGAATTCTTCCTGCTTGATATTATCGAAGAGTTCTACCCAGTGTGGTAGTACTTTCTTGGTCCCTATTCTTTCCTCTCTGTCTCCAAAGGTTGGGGGCTGAGTGAAAATCTTCTTGGTGGATATCCTGATGACTGATTCCAGTCTTGGGGAAAATTCCAACTGTTTCACAATCGTTTGGGAAGAGGCTTCTCCTACCTCTGGTTCCTTTTGCTTCGTCTCACTCGATGATGGCCTAGTGTTCATATTTCTTGGAGGCATCATTCCTACAACCAAAATCAATCCTTTAGGTGTGCATACAGAGAAACATTGGATAAAAATGTATGAAGTCAAGAAAAAAAAAATCCACAAAATGGTACATACCTGTAATGCTTCCTAAACTTGTTGTTTAATACTCACGGGATCTTGGAAGATTTTTTTGAATTGCTTGTCTCGCTCCTATGGGTTCTCTAAACTTATTCGTTCATGATGATCTTATTCATGAATAGCTCAAAAGAATTTAAAAGGGGAAGAACCTATCGTGTCGCTTCAACCAATTAATTTGGGTTATGAGTGAAAATCAAATGAAATCTATTGTTGAATCTCTGTAATTCAATTCATTGTGGGTTGACGGGGGAGGCGTGGAGGGTGATGTGATGTATCGGTAAATTCAAACAATCCTTTTGATTCATGCACGGATTAGCAACTAATGAAATATTAGCAACTAATGAATGTTCTCGTTGATATTTTTCTGTAAAAAACCTTTGGCACCGATCGATTTCTCATATGGTGCTGATGTGGAAAAACTTACTCGGGTTCTCAACAATATGCTCATGTTAAAATAAACCTAGGATTTTCGATGCTGAAAAGGTATCAGGGGTTGGCGATCGGGGAAAAACTTGTTATGTTTTCTACGGACTTACTTTCTCAAAAACTCATCGATGTCAAAATTCTTAGAGGATCGACTATCGATGATATCCTCACATAATTATTGCCATGAAATAAATCTTCCTTTTGTCGATGCCGATGAAGATCGGCGTTCGACGACTACAGTTTTATCAAGTGATTTTCTTTCATCTTTAATTCTTCCTGATGTCGAATCTTTGAGCGCATCGGGGAAATGTTTTGGCTATCGATTATTTATTTAAATGTTAGTCTTTTAAGTTATGGGTTTTCACATGTTCAAGAAAACTTTGAGAGACTTTAATGAGAATAAAAAAGGATAAGTGAAGGCAACATTTTCACAATGAAGTCGAATTAGACAACATAAAAGATCAAGTGGTACCGAAAAAGTAAAATTTGGCATAGAATGTTTAGGGTGTGTTGAGTGCTCAACAGGTTTCATGAATCAAATTCAATGAAGAGTAGAAGATATTGAATTGCATTATGAAATTAAGGGTGGTTGGGTTGTGCAAGGGTAGGTTGGAGTCTGCAGGGGAGTAGGTGCTTCATTTTCAGTTGTAGCTGGCTAAATAGGGGTTCATAGCCTCCTTCCATTTTTAGCTGGTAAATAGGGTGGTGAAGCATCCTTTCAGTGGTATCTGATAAACTAGGGGGTTGTAGCTTCCTTCCAGTTGTATCTAGTAAACAAGGTGTCGAAGCATCCTTTCAGTGGTAGTTGATAAACTAGGGGGTCATAGCCTCCTTCCAGCTGCAATTGATAAATGGGGTGTGGAAGCATCCCTTCAGTGGTAGCTGAAGAATCTTGGGGACAATCTCTTCATCAAGTTGTAGCTTGAAAATAGTTTTTTAAAAGAACAATTTATTAATGAGAAAAGAGTTGGTGGTTTTCCTTGTTGGGTTCCACAATAAAATCTTGTGTTCATAAGGGTTTGTTTTTCATCATATATTAATTAATTGAATAATTGATGTGTGTTCTTAATAATGATGGAATTAATAAGAAAAATTAGGAAATACTAATTCAACCCCCCCCCCCCNCCCTCTCAGTATTGTTTGATATTACATCACGCTTCTTCAGTCCAGCTCCCAAGCTAACCCGGTACACAAACAAATATGGGTACAGATACAGTTTCAGGTACAGTGACATGAAGGTATAGAGGACAACTGAATGAGTGAGTGAATGATCATGGAATGATTGAATGGATGAATGAATGATGGAAGGAATCCCCAAAATGAACTAAGTCCAAACTATATGTATGCATGTTCCCAACTTGACACTTGTCATGTTGGGAGCTACTTTGGCCCACTTGTCCCCATCCTTAGAACATAGGATAAAATAATTTTCCATACTTTATGATTTAAGGAATATTAATATAATATTCCTTTTTGGATTAATCTCCCTAGCTTATCCCTTTTTCTTAACTTTTATCCCCCCCCTTTCCCTAACTAGTGGAGTTTATCCCCCCACACTCTTTTATCATGGTCGGTCTACGTGCAATGATGTATTTTATATTAATGATGAGAAAAATACAAAAATAGACTCACTGGCCTTTAACATCTAGGATCTCTAGCCTAATCAAAACATAAGCCTCCTAACTTATAATAATTGGCTCACCAGCCTATAAAACACAACATATACACAAAGGCTCCCTGACATCAAAATGGTGCGCACTTAAGTTGTTGTGTGCGGTATCCTGAAACGTGCACACTTCATCATTTTAGTGTGCAGTACATGCATGTACTATGCCATGAAAGGTGGATACAAAAATGATATAAAACATCTCACCGGCTTAAGTACATTTACATTTTACATTTACAATTGGGTTCGGCCTAAGGGTATTACATGTAATATTCAAGATATATATTAAAAAACATTCCATGGTTTTCTCCCATTTGGGTTTCCACGTAAAACTCTTTTGTATTGTGCATATATGGTTATAATTTTATGATATGTAAAATTAAATAATAAGCGAATGGAATTTTTGATAACTTAATGTTTCCATCTTGTGATTAAAAATGGTAAAAATTTCTCAATATTGATTTACCACCCCCCCCCCCTCAGTATTGGTGAATATTCCAACAATTGGTATCATAGAAGGTCCTTCAGAATCAATCTAACCATTGGAAGATAGATCATGTATTACATAGATAATATAATTCCAGTGTTTTATGGTCATAATTATGAGAGATGGAGCTCAAGAATGAAAATATTTTTAGAGGCACAAGGGTATAATTTTTTCTACTCAGTTGTTACAAGATACATCGCTTCAAAGAAACATCTAAAGACTGCAACCAATAAGGAATTAAAAAGGATCAAAAAAATATCAATGGATTCCCTCCTATATGGATTACCTGATTCAGTAAAATTAAAAATGGGAAAATGTTCATCAGCCAAAGATATTTGGGATAAGATACATAATATCTACTCTAAGGAATATCTTCTTATAATCATAGAGCCAGAGCATGTTGATCAGAATAAAGAAGATGTTGAGATAGAATGAGATGAAATAAGCGCATCATGTCAAACAGATCCAGAAGAAGAAGTTGAAAATGACAAATAGTATTATGAAGAAGGCAAAGTGGATATTAAGGTACAAATAATCAATTCTTTAAGTGAACTAAAAAGAGAAAGGAATAAAAACAAGTCCCTAAAGGAGGAATTGATCAAGATAAAGGAAGGTTCTCAAAATCCCAACAAAAACTCTGAAGAATTCCAGTATATTATTATAAATCTAAAGCTTCAGCTGGAAGAAGCCAAAGTGATTGAATAAACACTCAAAAATCAGTTGGAATAAAAGCACAAAATAAACTTGTTTGGAAGATGAAATGGTATTACAGAGAAAAAAACTTGAAAAGGAAGAAGAAGAATTTTCTTGTTTAAAAATCAAGGTAAATGAAGTAGATAAGAGAGAAGATATTTTGACAAGTCATCTTAAGGAAAGATCTGAGGACTTAATCAATATTGAAGTCGAATTTAGTCAACAAGAAAGAAGATTTTAAGAAGAAATCATCTCCTTGAAAACCCAACTTGAAGAAGTAAAGAGAACGAAAGAGGTAATGAAGATCCAGATGATGAATAAAGAAGAAAATTGTGAGAAGCTTGAAGAATAAGTTGTCTCATTGAGGGTTGAAGTTGAAAAACTCAAAAATAACTTGAAGAGCTCTCAAGTACTAGAATACATTCTCAGTTATCAAAGGTCACCCTTCAATAAAGAAATTCTTGGATACATTGGTTAGGCCCCATGCAAAGAAGATGAAAATTCCAATCCCAATAAGAGCGTCAAAGAGAGAGGAAATTCCACATAGCCAGTAATGAAAGTTGAATAGAAGTGTTCTAGGTCACCAGAAATGAAGAATGAAGAGAAGTACAAGAACCATGTAGACATTATCAAAGGAAGGAATCATGGTTATCAAGAGTCAAAGAGGGATGTTGGCACAAGGACAAACCCAAGGTTCAACGCTACAATAGTGCACCAACAAAACCCTAACTATCAGCCCTTTCAGCAACACCTGTGAAGCAGATGAAGTCTCACCCGCGGTAGAGGCAGGGGTGGTTGCAGGACTCATGTGTCAGCAACCTTAGCTGGGACACATATCTATGATTATAATACTTGATAGAGAACTTATCACCATTAGTTCATTATTATTTAACCAATATCTACTTCGCAGAGAAAACAAAGCATTGCAACACTCACCCTGATCTAATGTATTCAAGCACTTAGCATAGATAAATGGATCAGATCTAGCAGAATCAAAAACTAAGAACATTCACCTATGTTAGGTATAACATCCAGATTCATCATAAGCACAAATCATAAACAAATCTATCTATCTATCTATTTATATCAAAGAACTTAGCAAGTAAAGACATAAACACATCAGAACATTGCACAGAGCATAATAACACAGTATTTATGTGGTTCACCCCCACCCTGGGGATATGTCCACCAACTCTTATTCTTTATTAGCTTAAATCAGTCATCTACATGCACAAAGACACAAAAAAACCCTACTCCGCATAGGACAATAGATCTGCATGCACCTCGCCAGATCCTCCTTCCCCGAGCTAGGTCTATCACAAAGCCTTTCACAGTCAGTTACAACCACTTGCACTTAGCTCTACAAGTTTCTCAAAATATGCACAGAGCATCTACAAACCACACTTGCACTTAGAACTTAGTTTATCAGCCTCCTACTTATGTCACCTAGATACTTATTTATACTTTACAAAATAGGCTTAAACATGGGTAAACACATGGGTCGACATCCCATACCCGTTACATAATCCCTAATCCCAAAAAGGACCCAAAAAGGGGTCGAGATCCTGTGATATCTACTTCATATTGCACTCTGTCTTTTCAAGCTATCGAAGTCCCAAAATAGGTCAAACTTGAACAAGTATCTCCCAAAACTTGTTCAAGGGCCAACATGCCCTCAATACTCACCTGTGACTCGTCTCGAGTCACTCTAGTCTGACTAGTTCTGCTTCAAACGCCTTGAGCTTGGCTTGAGCTTCTTCGACTTGCTGCTGTGCTACAACCTCCTATTCATTGAACTCTTGGATGACTGCATCGTTGATAGGTCCCTCTAGATGTTGTTCATATGTAGTGACAACTTGCTCTAGCTCTTCTCCTTGGCCTTCTACCTCTGTAAACAATTGATAGGCCTTATCTTGTATAGGTTGGATTTTTTGAGTTACCTCCATAACTCTGCTCTAGATAGTGTGGATCTGTTGCTGGGTGGTCCTCTGCTCTTGGGATCATTTCATTATTTCCACAGCTGACAGGGGCTTCAACTGTGCATGTATATTTTCGGCTTGATACTTCACCTCTTGGAGTTGCGACTCCAGTACCTTCAGTTTTGGGTTCTTCGTGAGTTCTTCATAGGTCTTGGCACTGTGATTAGTGAGTTTCTTAAATTCTAGGGTAAGATTCTTTATCCTTTCAACTATGCTCTGGGTGGTTTCTTCTCTTTGGTCTCTTACATCTTGTGGGGTCTCAGGTAGAGTGTGTAGCTCCAAATATGCCATGCGTTGTTGTAGCTGCTAGATGGCTTCTACGAGCTGGTTCAACTATTTTGTAACTCGGTCTTATGCCTTGATTTCTAAGACTATCACAGAGTGAAGTGCTCTTTTGATCGCTTCTTTTAATTTGAGTTTCTCCATGAGAAACTGTACCTTCTCTTGTTGTAGTTGTGATTTTTCTTCATCAAACTTTGCTTTGAGAGCAAGATTTTCCTGTTCTGCAACACTGTGTTGCTCTATGAGTACTCCTTGAACTTGTGTGAAATCCTGGGTGGATTGCTCTATTTTTTCCTGTGCTCATTGAAGGTGAGCTTCAACTATATTGGCTAGGAAGTGGAGTTGAGCTGGCTCATCTCCCAATTATGGTTCTCCCGACATAGTGGAGACTATGTGGCTGGACTGTAGGGCCTGCTATACCCCTCAGAGTTCAATCTCAATTCGATCATACATATCCTCTTTCTTTGCTTCTTATTTCTCTCCTATTTCCATAGAAGCATCTTGCAGGGATGCTATGAGGAAGTCGAATTCATCTGAGGTGAGGAAAGTCTGCATCTTGGTCATGGTGGCCTTCAATTTCTTCTGGGAGGAAGGTTTCAGAGGTGAACCTTTCCTCTTATTTAGGGGATCAACCTCATTTCCTTGATTTTGTTTGACTTATTTTTCATCTATCTCTTCACCATCACCTCCTTTCTCTAGTGATATGGAAGAAGTCTTCATGGATGCACTATCTAATCCTTGGATCTCTTTGGTCTTCTTTATCCTGCTAGGTCCGGGTGTATCCTGCGTAATTTATGGGCTGTCGATGTCAGATATCTCCACAAGGTCTACTGGAATAAGGAGGTCCACCAACTAGTCCTTAGTGATCTCCTCCAAGTCCTCCTCAATCAGCTTATAGTAGGATTGAAGCTATTGCTTGTGTTCGTCAACGCACGCTGTGATGTAAATAAAATGTCGATCTGTGTTGAACTTCATCAAAGGCCTAAACCGGTGTAGAGTGTTCGAAGTCATGTGAGGCTCAGATTGTATGGCAATCTTCAGTTGATTGTAGTAGGTATGAAAAACAACATTTGGCTGCAATTGTTTATTCATATCACTTGAATACCACAATGTACTAAACTTCGTGGCTAGTGGTTCAAAAGGCTCGATGTCCGGGAAGGTTGCACCTTCCGACATCTCCCAAGAAATAAAAAATATAAGGATCAAGAGACAGCTAAAATAAAATTCATATCCTTGATCCTATGCTTCTCAACATTCAAGTTCCAACTGGTTCACCAGGTACTTCACCCAATTCATCTGAAGGCCTTCCACACACTTCCCTGCAAGGTCAACTACAAAAATGGTGACTTGGGTAGGTCTTTTATTTTGTACTAACTTCCTTGCAATCAACTGACAAGTGAGGCACACTGTGCCACTCTGGATAGAAGCTACCTTGTAGCCTCGTGCTCCCTTCTCAACATCACCATAAGTGTCCTTGATATTCTGTGCTAGAGCGCGATCCATGTCTTTTCCAGGGTAAAACTCTTGTGGATTAGGTCGTTGCATACTCAACCCTGTGATCTGATTGATCAGCATCAGATCAAATGTTATATGATGGTTTAGCCACAAATAGCCACCATGGTAACAAGAAAGCAACAGCTTGACACAGGCATTGACTTTCTGGTGTCTACCAAAGTGGGGAACCTTCATGACATTTAGTAGGGTGGACTGCATGAGGTTCATAGTCCACGAATGGGGGATTATCTTCAAATTCTTCCCCTTAGTTCTAGTCAGGTACTTATGTGGGGAGAGAATTTTATAGACTTTGTGATCTTTGAGGTTCAAGTCGCTAAACTTCAACATTGCAATCTTATCTTGGTCTGCTCGAACTGCGCATATCCCCTTCGGAAGGTACATCGTAACCAAGGTGTATTCAAAATATTTGGACACATTGTCTCGATTTACTGCACCACTCAGAGGTGGTATATAGGTGGTACTATGGTCGAGATCAATTTTCCATTCGCTAGATCATCCATGTGCTTGGTTCTCTTTTCATCTGATTATCAGGATGGTCCGACTCCATGAGCATTGGACGGAGAGGATGGCAGTCTTCTCATCGATGATGCTTGTACACTTGTAGACATCGACATGACTCTTTCAGTCATGAGGTCGATAAAAAATTCTTCAACAACTTTCTCTACAGTGCTCAAATCATCTGACATACACACTCGAGGTTAACAATCTCGGGTTTGGAGGGTAACTTAGACACAGTAATGGGATAGAGAGAAAGAGCGCGATGATCACTATGCAAAATCAACTTAGTCAGTGGGCTCAAACTCTCGATTGGAAAAAGTGTTCTCGGGGCATGGCACAACGAGATAAATAGGTAACTTGGAAATGGGTCACTTGCAATGGGTATGAAGCCTTCATTAACTTTGTTATGTCTGTTATGGTACGGTCACAACGGTCAGATGGCGAGTTTTTTGTCCATAAATTTCTTTCTACTCGTTCGAAGTGTTGTTCTAATGGTTATAATGTCCTCAATGGCTATATTACTTCACCATGGCGAAGTGCCATGTGTTGTTGTTCTGATATCCTGATGAAGCTCCAATTTTGCAAATTTTCCTTTTGCGATGTTCCCTCTGGAACCTTCTTCAACCTGTTGATCTTATCTCTCTTCTTACTTAGCTTTCTCTCCTTCTTCCTAGTGAGCTTCGTCTCGGTATGATTTTTTCCATTATGATTCTTATCTTTTTTTGGCATAGTTACTTGGCACTGTTGAGATTCTTTGCTAAAATTCAGGCTGATCCTTCTTCTTTATCTGTAATAGGTACTTCAATCTTTTGTGGGTCTTCTAGTGTTCTTGCAACTTCAACATCCGAGTCTCTGGTGTTAAATAGCTTCGATCTGTTATTTTGTTCTTCAATCAAGTGTGTGATCCTTCTAGACATGAATTCTTTTAACAATTGCTTCTTTTGTTCTAAAACTTCTTCTTCTTCTTGCCTTCTGGCTTGATCTCTTTCAATCCAAGGTTTTCCTAGTAACATGCTAAATGGGGCACTATTCTCAATAAATTTAATAATCTCAAAATATTCCTCTGTTGAAGTTCCATTGGCATTCATGGGTATCTGGGTGAGCTTTCCACATAGGTTTATCATCTTTCCTTTGAATAGTCTTATTCCTCCTAATGAAGGAATCATAGAAGGCCTCCCTATAGCTTCACAAGTTCTTTCTATCATGATATTCACCTATGTTTCCTCATCTAGAATACAATCAATGTCGAAGTCTACAATTCTTGCTTCCAGGCATTCTTTTTCATTGAAGGTCTATGATAATATGACATGTCGGTGGTCATTCAGGGTTTCTTTCATATGTAGAAATACTTTCTCTGATTCTTTCTAAGATTCTGTCATAATCTTAGTTTTTGTATCTGTCCTAAGGTTTTCTTGTCTCGTGTTTATTTCTTCAAGCTTAGCAATCATTCTAGGACAATCCAATGCTTCATGGTCCATAACTTTGTGAAAAATACAACTAGGTCTTATCCAAGGGCATTCCTTAGCGATATGTCTCGGTCTTCTACAACTGTAACAGAGGGTTAATCCTCTCTTTCTTTTAAATGATCCCCAACCTTTCTTGTATTGCACATTAGGATCATGGTATCTAACCTACAAACATTTATTTCTAGGATCCTCCATACACTTATTAGTCCAAACATTCTTTCTATGCATAGGTATAACATATTTTTCACTATGCTTATCAAATATACTCATATCAAGTATTCGTTCATCTATTAATACCCTAGTTTTTTATCTAGGATAGAATCTATCAAACATACCTAGATCCATAATGTTGAAACAAAAATTTCCATTTATATTACTTCTACAAAGCACAAAGCTTTCAGATCTATAACTTTTCAATATTCTTACCTTTATCAGAGCACAGAGCTTTCAGATCTTACCTCTTTTAATAAAAAATTCTCACTTTTACCTTTCTTAGAGAACAAAGCTTTCAGATCTTACCTCTTTTCTTCATATCAAACTTCTTTTCCTTAGCACAAAGCTTGTCAAACTAAGTAGAGCATTGTGCACTAGAGAAATAGATCTACGCACAGAGCTTTCACAATTTCAGGTCGGATCTTTGCACAAATCTTCTTCTTCTTCAGTTCCCAACAATCATAGCTTTAGTCCCGGCAATGGAACCATTTGTTGGCATAGGGAATACCCAGGGCTCAATGCTACAATAACACACCAACAAAACCCTAACTACCGGCCCTTTCGACAACACCTGTGAAGCAGATGAACTCTCACCCGAGGTAGAGGCAGGGGTGTTTGCAGGACTCAGGTGTCTGCAACCTTAGCTGGGACACAAATCTATGATTATAATACTTGATAGAGCACTTAGAACCATTAGTTCATTATTATTTAACCAATATATACTTCGTAGAGAAAACAGAGCATCATAGAATTCACCCTGATCTAATGTATTCAAGCACTTATCATAGATAAATGGATAAGATCAAGCATATTCAAGCACTAATCACATTCACATATGTCAGGTCTAACATCCAGATTCATCATAAGAACAAAGAATAAACATATCTATCTATCTATCTATCTATCTATCTATATCAAATCACTTAGCAAGTAAAGACATAAACACATCAGAACATCACACAGAGAAGAATAACACAGTATTTATGTGGTTCACCCCCACCCTAGGGGTATGTCCACCAAATCTTCTTTAATAGCTTCAATCAGTCATCTACATGCACATATCCACACAAAAAAACCTACTCTGCATAAGATAGGAGATCTGAACTCATCTCACCAGATCCTCCTTCCCTGAGCTAGGTCTAGCACAAATCCTTTCATAGTTAGTTAGAACCACTTGCACTTAGCTCTACAAGTTTCTCACAATATGCACATAGCATCTACAAACCATACTTGCACTTAGCAATTAACTTATCGGCCTCCTACTTATGTCACCTAGCTACTTATTTATACTTTACAAAATAGGCCTAAACATGGGTAAACCCATGGGCCAACATCCCATACCCGTTAAATAATCCCTAATCCCAAAAAGGACCCAAAAATGGGTCGAGATCCTGCAATCTCTTCTTCGTCTTGCGCTCCGTCTTCGACAGGCTGTCGAAGTCCCAAAATAGGTCAAAATTGACCAAGGATCTCCCAAAAATTGGTCAAGGGCCAACAAGGTGTTGGGCCAAAGGCGGAGATTGTTGGCAAATATTGACCAAGCAACGAATGTGTATTGATGGTTGTTGTCATTGATGGCAACAGCAGAGCTGGTAGGATAAGAAGGATAAAAACCTTTAAGGATTAGAGGAGAATAAGCTCAGGAGGCATAGCGCTCTTATAGCACAGGAAAGAGACTGAGAGCCATCGGATCTCACTCGAAAATCCCGACAGCTGTTGGATCGGGCGAAGCTGCGCAGATGTTAAGTGCAGGAGTTGGCGTGCAGAAGAGAAGGAAGACAGAGCTCCACAACCACAGGATCTCATTCAAATTTCCCGAAAGAACGAGGGTCGTCAGATCAGACAGAAGATGCGAGGGAGATATTCCATCGGGAAAAGCCAAGGTGAAATCCCGATTGAATCTGGACCGTCAAATCCAGAAAGGGTCA
>ML789299.1:406949-442094 GCA_009831015.1 Picea engelmannii
GTGACTTGGTCCATACCTTTCAAGCATGGCCAAGTTCTTTTAAATTGATGTTGATAGGAATAGTGAATAAGCTTGGCTAAACTGTTTAATCTTAGCCAAGTGATCTAGGTTAGTTAGTGAATAAATCTGGCCAGACTGCCTAAACTTGGTTAGATAGCCCTAGGATAGAGTAACTTCTTAGTCCAACAGTTTAATCTGGGCTAACTGTCATAGGAAATTAGGTTAGAACATAGGGTAGTTTGATTTATTTCAATAAAACCAGCTCGATGATCAATTTTGGACCATGTCTTGGATGCTTAAAAGGTTGGTTGTCTAATCCCTTGGTGATATAAACATGTGAAAGCTTGGGAAAACCCACAATATGCACTTATCCTAAGTTCTTTGTGTGCATATGATTTCGTGCTCACATTTATGCACCGCTCATGTGTCAATGGCTCAGATGTTCGTGCCTAGATCTACGGTGGACAAGTCTTTTTGGATCCCCCCCGACCGTTCTACCTTTAACGGTGGGGGTGGGGTCCGGAATTGGAGATAATGTATGTGTGCATCTTGACGGACCAAGTTTCAGTGCCTAGATCTACGGTCTATATTGGATTCCGGACCCCCCCATCCATTCTACCTTTAATGGAGGGGGGGGGGGGGGGGTCTGGAATGTGTGTTAAATATCACGCACAAATCTGTGATCGAAAAGAAAACACGCATATCAATGACTCAAAGTATTTTTCGGACCCCCCCGACTGATCTACCTTTAATGGTGGGGGGGGAGGGGTCCGGAATGGAATTTTACTCTGGTGGGCCCCCTATCTATACGTGGCATGAATCAATTGGTCCCGAATCCCACCACCTATTACTTTCTGACATACCTCATCACCTCGTGACATCATTATCTACCTTTTCTGTAAGAGTCACATCCCGTAACTCAGTCAGTCCTTCTCCCTCATTCACCCATGGCAAGTCCCTTCACCATGGTTTTTTCCCCCAATTGATAACTGCCACGTCACTCATCCATATGCTTCAATCATTGTCACCTTCCATCTCACATTCTAAATGACCCGTTGGCCATTTATTACTGGCTAACTTATCCATTAACTAGTTGACCTGTCTCCTGCACCCAACAGATACCCATTTACTCAAAACTACCCTCACCCTTCATTCCTTCACCATTTACCCACTCATCACACCAGAGAATTTACCCTATTTTCCTCTCCGTTACAGTCAGTCACCCACAACTACAGTCGTCCCCACTAAATTTTGTTTTATTTGCAGGTATTGTTACAGTGATGTCGCCCAAGTCAAAACGAACAGAAGGTGAGGAGAATTTGTTTCTCCCACCTCTTGTCGACCTCGATAGGATTCCTCTGGCCGAAAAAGACTACTTAATCATAGACACAAAATGTGATTTCGACTTCCCAGACCTACAATCATGGCTTAAAGAAGTCTTCCTAGACCAGAGTGATGAAATTGGACTCTGGGAATCCAACCTACCCTTCTATCTTTTCCCCCAAATTCACCACTTCCCAGAATTCACCCTTAAGTTCCAAGCCCACTATATCCCCGACCAAAGAGCCATCATATCCTCATCTAGGGAAATTATTTTCCTCATCATGCCAGAAACCATCGACCAAATGATGGAAATATCCCAAGCTAACTCCACCTCACCTTTTAACCTCGAAATCATCACAGATCTATACCAGAAGTTGTCGTTTCCTCAAAGAGCTCAGATTTTTGAGCTTTTTCTTCCACATTCTGCTCAGCTCCCCACTACAAACCCCCCTTATCCTTCCTCCCTGTTCTCAATAAAAGGAAACCAGGTCATCACGTCACTATGCACCTTGCTTGGTTATTTTTCAAATCAATGGGTAGATGAACCCATTTTGGGATTTCTGTCTATTTTCTCCACTGATGAGAAACCCACTACACAGTTCGATTTCAACACATTCCTGGTGGAAAACATTCACTAGAAATTCATAAATTTTGCCACAGAAGGCATGTTCTGATATTCTTTGATATTGGCATGCGTGTTCATTTTCTTCCAAGCAGACAAATTTGCTTTTTCTATGCAGAAGATGGACGAGGATGGTAGACCCTAGGCAGTAACAACATGGACTTCTCTGCTCAGACATAACTTCATGGAATTCAGTTTCAAGCAGTTCATCAAGTAGTTCTACCACCCAATGGTGAGTATGCTCAGTGGCAGACCCGAACCTAGAATTAATGATGAAGTTCATAGGATCCTACATCTCTCGGACCATACAAAGACTGGTGATTGGTACCTGTACCAAAATCACATTGAGATCAGAGTCTATCGATGCGAGATGGCCCCATATAAACTACCCAAGTACTTACCTGTCAAAATTTTTTCCCTACATAAGGAAAATGATAAACTCGGACGATATACATTTTGTGTCTTTGAAGAAGAAGAAACAACTCAGAATCAAAGGGCAGATTGGGTCTTTCATCTGCAACAGTCGAGGTGTCAGGGAGGAAGCAGACAGACTGCTAAAGGAAATTAAATTATTTGTTAGTTTCACATGGCACTATGATCCGTGAGGGATAATTTTTTAGATGAGGATAAAAAATAAGAATATCCAATATGTTCACATATCTAGGCCTGAGGTAGAAAAATTTGCCAACCAGAAAGAATGGGAACCAAATACTTTGGTTGAGACAGAACAACAGGACCTCTCGGTCACTGTATCACAGACGACCACACCACAGACCCCAAAGGAGAAAAGGCCTAGGCAGGATCTGTCACCTCCTATCACTGAAGTATCATCTGAAGAATTTTGACTACATACCAAGAGGCCAAAAGCCAGTCCGGCTCCTGACCCGGCTAGAGAAAAGGCAATTCCATCCACTACAATGACGGAGGTTGATCAGTCACTCCTCAGTACAAGAAACAAGTAGATCATAACCTCAATATTGCTAAAGAAGCCTACAGATACTCCACCAATCAACCAGCGAGGCAAGATAGGACCAAAGTTGATTATCTTTGAGAAATATGATTTGATTAAGAAAAAGAATCAAACTCTAACTAGAAGCACATATGCCCAGTTCTAGAAGCAGACGTCGACTGCACAACACAGGATGCTATCATCATTCAACACTGAGAAGGGAAGAATGCACATGGCATTTCTCCAAGCATAGGTGCCAGACCCAAAGGTAATCACCAATTACAAAAGAGAAACTTTTGAATTTCAAACTAAGGACATGCATCCAGCTGATCAAATGGATCTGCACAGGCAAACTGGAGAAATGGTTTTCTCCACGTTGGTACATGCTTCCACTACTGCCTCTAGGTTACAAGTGTCTCTGAATAACGTCCAGATGCAGTTTAAGTTGGAGAAAATATCATCCTTTTCCAAGGATAATAGGATTAAGACGTTGGAGGAACTGGTCCTCAAGATCAGGTATGATCCCTCGAATGTGAAAGTAGTTGAGGAGATGATCAAGAAGAAAAATTCTGACATAACGTCTTTGAGGAAACAATTGAACCTTCCACCAACAATAGACTCACAGGAAAAGGAAATAGTGGAGACAGATGTAGAAAAAGATGAGATGCTTAAGTTGATCATGGAGCAGAATGCATAATTGAAGGAAATGGAAGCTGAAATGGAGAAGCTAGTGAAAGAGAAAGAACAGTCAAAACCCATGGAAGTCATTCCATTGAGTGCAGTTCCACTCTTAGGAGTGAGCACGACATCACTAGCAAAAATTCCATCGACAAACCCACTGATGTCTCTGGAAAAGATAGTTGAACTGGCTAAGTCTATGGAAGAGATGAATCTGCAAGAAACAAAGATTAGCAGGCTCAAAAAGAAGATTGAGAACCTCCAGGAACTCAAATATTCTTACCAAACCAGCTACTCCAAGGAAAAACATGTGTCAGACCAACTCAAACAAGAGTTACAACAGCTTCGAAATAAAACAGTGGCAGGAAAAACACTGGTTGAAGTCAAAGAAAGTGTCTAGACAGACATCACCAAGTCTATGAATGAAATATGGCCAATGATACAGATTATATTTGAGAAAAATGAATTGGTACAGAGAAGTAAACAAGCCATCGAGAATATTAGATCAGAACTGGGAGAGATTCCCACATAGGCTAATGAAATCATCAAATTCTTGAATTCTAAAACCAGAGAGGAGCTGGAAGAGCTAAGAATTGAGGATAGAACGGAGACCATCCTTGAGGTCAAGAGAGTCTTGACCAAGAAAGGACTGATGCTACAGCTGGAAGAAAAGGTCCAGGCTATGGACCTAGGGGTACAAAGGTTTTTCAGCAATATCGAGGCTCTACAGAAGAAAGGTCTTCCTGGTTTGAAGGTGATAAATGACAAATTGATGATGCTCCCCGATTACAAAAAGAGACTAGCCGATGTGGCTAAGGATAGTTCAAAATTTTCAGGAATTCAAGGCAGTATCACTGGCAAGGCATTCCTAGATGCGCTACAGTTGGACATCAGCATACAACATGAGGTCCGGTACATCTTCATCATCAAGCCTACTTTTTCCAAGTACACAGAGATGGATGAAGTCTACCAAAGGTTACTCAAATTCAACATTCCTAGTCATCTTTGATGGGAAGAGCTTTTCAAAATAATTGAGTAGTCGATGAGCTATCCCAGACCAGTTATCTATCCAATCAGACGAGGTTGTGCAGAGGCCTCACCAATGGTTCACCCAAAAAAAAGCATGAAGTTTCGACACATCATCAAACAATTTCCTAGATTTTTGTAATTTGTTAAGTTAGTTAAGATAAAAATAGATTTACCTTGTCTTGATCTTTAATGACAGGATTGTTTGTAATTTTGGGTTATAAATACTTCACTTTTTGAGGTATTGAGGGTTGATCTTTACGCCCTGCGAGTTACCAGACTGTAATATTTTTCAAGAGATCTTCCATTAATACAAAGATGCATTTTCACATGATTCTTGCATGTACTCATTGGTGATGCTTTCCTTTCTAAGCTAAATGTTATTCTCACTTAGTTATCGCACTGTTTTCTAAATCTAATCTTTGAAAGTAATGAACATTGCAGGATTTATCTTTGTATACCATATTTCTGACTTTAAAATATTTTAGTGTTTCATCTTCTGATTTTACGATAAATAAATTCTTAACTGCTTCTTTGTTGTAATTGCCATTCTCTCATTTTCTGCTATTCCTCATTTATGCTGTTAAAAGAATCTAGCGATTACATTATCTCGCCCTGTGAAAGGTTTCTTTGTTTTCTGGTTAGATTTGATTTCATGATACAGACCCCATAGCCCAATGGATGTGTAAATCTCTCTCAGCCAACCCAACGAAAACGACAACAAACAAAACCAACATATTTTATTTACCTAGCCTAATATTTTAAATTTGAAACATATCTAAATCATATAGAGAGATCCCTCTCTGAAGCTGGTAGGGCTAGATCCCAGCTTCGAAGTGGTTGGATAAAGTTGCCTCCCATAGATTTATTCTTTTCTGACAACCTCTAGGAAATTTACAGAGCGTTAAAAGTCTCTTTATGGTGTAGATTTAAGCATGGACCTCATAGGAATATGCTTTGAAGAAGTCTACAAGAATCCATAGAAATATAGTTAAGTGTTTAATTGGATAAGAATCCCTAGAGGTGTGGTCATGAAGCCCGAAGTTGATTGAAGAAAAAGAGTATGAAGGACATTGAAAATGCATGCAAAACATACATTGATTGATATTCATCGTCAAGTCATCTCCAACGGTAGGTGGAACGCCATGTGGTTCCTTGTTAACAGGTAAATTGGTAGATGCATACATGAACTAATCCCCCTAGATCCACCTGGATCTAGAACAAAACAAGATTGGACAATACGCTTTCCCTAGATTATGATCATTGAATTTAATTACCAAAATAGGAATAGATAACATACCTTATGAATCGCTTCTTTATGTCTTTGTTGATCTTGCTTTGCTCCAATGCTCCTATGAGATCAGATCTGTAATAACACAAATCAACCAACGTGAAAGAAACAATAGAGAAAATCAATGATAACCTAAACATGTGATCAAGGAGTCATGCAATAAAATATAAATCATTTTATGGGAAAGAGACATGCCACCGTATTATATTAATGAAAGGTAGAAGATACAACCGAATTGCCTTGATGTTGCAAGTTCCCTTTTAGTGGCCCTTCGTTCTGACACAAACATACATTTTCTCCGACCTTTTTCATGAAGCCTTCTCTCAAAAACTTGATGGATGAATGGAGACCTCAAGCATCACTTGAAATAAGATTCTTCACAGTCTTCAACCTATTCTTTTCTCAATCTCTATGCTTCTTTATGCTTGTACCTCTAACCTTTTCGATGAGAAACCTATCATTATATAGGAGAAGATAAAGTGGTTAAAGAGATTAGGATGATCCCATCAAATTAGAGAAGTCATTAGGATCATAACCACATGGATGCCACTTCATATTTCTAGAAGATTCCACTTCTAGAAGCTGCTACAACTTCTTTCCTCTTTTAGTTTCAAAGTGTCGCCATGACCTGCCTATATATCAGCCTGCAGAAATCTCGCGGACTGGCTATAGTACAGCATGCGGAAATTAGGGATTTCCGCATTGTGTAAAGGGTGCTTCCCGCAATGGCCTTCCAAAAATACATCTTGCAAGGGTGGAAAAAATTTTCTTTTCTCAGGAAAAAGATTATATTGGGAACCTAAACACATGTTTATGTAACCATCATCAAGGTGACCAAAATAATGTGTAACAGAATGCCCCCCAAAGTATGAGATTGGAACTCGAGATAGTCGAAATACTTTGTAAAATAAGCCTGTATGTGTCAAGAACTAGGGGCGCACCAATCAGGAACCTGCAAACAATCAAGCATCTGTACAATATCATATCATGTCTGAAGCAGGCATTCCTATGTCCAGACTGTAAATGATTGAAATCATAAATGTAGGTCATGGCCACCAATTTATACAACGTGAACCCATGTCAACAAGATTTTTCATAGCCACTGGGAATACATTGTGGATCCATGCATGAAAAAATCAAGTATGAACATAGCCACGAGACATACAAAGTGGATCTATGTGTCAAAACAAATCACATATACTCCTTCGCAACCTGACCAAAAATGATGATGTCCAGGGTCTTCAATCCATCGTCCATTAGTACGATTCTAGTCACGTGATTATAGATGTTGAAGTCGAATGTGAATAGAAACCACTTGATTACCAGCCATTAATGAAAATTGTTAACAAGTGAGAGGGAAATCACCATTGATGTCAATGACTCCCAAGGTACCCTAGTACAATCCAACAAGTGTGAATGAATGAATTGAATTCAAACACTTGATAGAATCTCTCGATCAGGGATCAATGATGTAGATCCATTGTCAAAAGTGAAGTACTTTCCATTGAGGCATGCGGGCTCTAAGGTACTAAATAATTTCTAAACATTTTTATTTGAGAATGAGCTGAAGTCGATAGGAAAAGGCTCATCACAAGAGGGCCTTGATGTATCCCCCATCAATGACATGAAATAAGTAACATATTTAGGGTTGAGAAAAATACATATGTGACTTGGGATTGACATAGGGAAGGCTGACATGGTAATAATGGAAAATTGCAAATGGTCAACTTGATAGAAGGTTTTGGTTGAACTTCTCTTGAACATATGAATGACACAACAATGATATTGGCAGTATTGACTCAAAGACAACTCGAGATATGAACTTGCAGAAGGTCAAACAAGAGACAAACGGATTACCCAAACCAGATTCAATATGATGAAGAGGGGTGTCATGTTCAAGGGTGACGCTTACTGCTATTAATACAGATATAGAGACACATTCCTTTCCCAAATTCCCCCCCACCATTTCTGGCTAGTACCTCTTTACTTTTACACAAGCTTGAGGAGGATAACATATTCTTATTGATGTAATCTCATCCTTCAAACGAGTCCCTTAGAGTACATTTAACGAACCTTAAGAAGGAGTGGTTCGGTCCCGTATGGGCCTGTCGATGTTTGTTTAACGAGTCCAAAGATAGAAAACTCAAAGGTTTTTCATGATTATAGAGTCTGGAAAAACACTTAAAAGAGAACTCTCTCAGTTCCTTTTTCGTAGAATAGTTCGACAGGACCGAAAAAGTGATAAACTATCACCCATCAAATGTTTTCTTCAAATACTTTTATGGGCGTGAAAAGAACAAGGTCGCTCGGCAATCTTTTCATTTATAAGGATAATGAAAAGAGCTTAAAGAATTCTCCATAGGTTTCGTTATTTTCGTGTTACTGTGGCAAGTACGAAAATACGAAAAAAGTATACTCGGTTACGTTCTCATTGGTTTTCGATCCCGAGAATGAACAAAGACTATGCTCGAGGTTTTTCTAGAAAACCTTAAAAAGTAATTGTACATGCGACAAAAATAGAATAAATCATAGAAAATGTCCATAATTCATTGTCCAAAGTCCTAAATTCCTTCCTACAAGGAACAAAACACTCACAAGACCTTTAGAGGTAATGGGTTTTTGACCAAAATGTATTTATATGAAACAAAATATTAGAAAAAATGATAAAAAAGTAATAAATAGAAGTAAAAAGTCTTTTTCACCATTTTATTTTCACTTGGTCAAAAACTTACCAAAAGCCCTTATTTTTTACCTCAACTTTGCTGATGGATTGCGGAGGCTACAGGGGATCATTCTACAAACAGATTGCATAAAAGTGGTAATCATCTCATCTTCTATCTTTTCAACGGATTAATTTATTTATTTTTATGGTAAAAAATCAATATTTTTTCATGATTTGGGACTACTAGTCGTGCATTGGGGTCGCCGCGAGTGGCCTATAACGGGCCCTGCAGAAATCAATGATTTTTGTAGGTGCATTAAGGTGCACTCGCAGAAATTCCACACTATATTTGAATTTGGTCATGGCGGCTGGAAAACTAAAAAGAAAAATGAATGTTGACTCAATAAAAATCCCAAAAAGTGTTGAAAAGGTGTGTTAAAGATCTTCTTTGTTTCCCATGCAGGTATTTTCTTGCAAAGATGTTAGAATGGAGGGAGAGTGAGCATGAAGAAGATGATATTTTTGATTTAAATGATCTAGGGACTGTGAATTCCCTCCAGCAATGTGGTCTATTAAAATTATTCAAAGTTCAGGGCATGAGAGCCCAACGAAGATTACTAGAATATCTAGTTCATATGTGGGATTCAAAACAACAAGTGTTCCACGTGGGTGTTCATGTCCTCTCTTTGGATATTGAGGATATTTATTTCCTAACAGGGTTGTCACGTCATGGGGCATGAATGAATTTGACAGGTGGTCAAGGTGGTGGACTTCCCATGAGTGAGTACATTCATGAGCATTGTGACCCTGACGATGAAAGGCGTAAAGGAAAAGTAGCAATTTGAGGTGTGAGAGATTTGACCCTCGAGACCATATTGTTTACTGTTGATTGAATGTCAGGGAGTTCTTCGCCACACATGGCACTCCAAAGTTACTTCCAATATGCTATTGAATTCTTGGAGCCTCAAGTATTCAATTGGTGTGAAGGTCTATTACACAGCATAAAAAATCAACTCACGAAAAGCAAGAACAAGGACCTCAAATAGTTCAGTTATGGTTCTATTTTAGTATATTTATTCCTTGAAAGAGTTCCACACCTACGCCTATAGGTGGAATGGGGAATACCAGCCCTGAGAGACCCACAAATGAAAATATGGTGTGATCTGATGACACGACATGTGGCGGGATGGATTGTGAAGTATGATGATGCATTCTTCAATTGGTTGGGACCGCAAATCCTGATGATTGATGATTATGCTTATGTCGATCTAGACTTTCGAGGTGATCTAGATTTGGTTCTCCCTGACGGATCTCAGTGGGGAGATCTAGGTAAGAAAGGCATTTGTGTTTTTACAATGTTTTTAGGAGTTTTTAAAAATATTTAATGTTTTTGTGTTTCCAATCGAAAGACTAATAAAAAAAATTCAATCATGCAGATGTAGGGCCATATCGACCCCCGGGGTCTTCTCCTATTCAAAGGTGAGGAGAGGCACACGTAGTGGTTGTATGGGATGCCCAGGATTATGATGCAATAGAGAAGAACCTAGAAGACATCCCTGATATATCCATCAAGGATATCCCGAGGCATTATCAATGCCATACTATAAGCGTATCTGCCTCACTTAGTCTGTTACTACGCAGGGTAGCAAGAGCAGTAGTATGCTATTGCGAGAGGCATCCATGAGGCTATTTTGTAGGGGCCATAGGCTCTATATTTTGATATTTTGACCTTCGGATTAAAAATATTTTTGTAAAACATTATATCATTATATATATATACATGAGGCTTTTATCAATTTACTCTTCTCTTTGTACAATATGTGAAATGTGATTGGAATTACAAATGTCTCAAATGTTTGTCTAATACATTATTAGCTAGAACATCAATTAATGTATTTAAACATCTAGGAATGTGTTGGTATTCAATATAATCGAAATGACATTCCAAGAGGCAAATTCACAAATATACCCGTAATAAAGTAGGGCTTCGGATAGTATAGACATTGTTTCGCTGTAGAAATACTAGTTGCTAATCAATTCGTATAATGAAGCGACGAATCCCAAGCGAAATAGTGCTACTCAATAATTCGATGACTGCACTGTACTTTGCGATATTATTGGTCGCTCGACCGAGACAAACACCTTGTAGACAAATAAGTTCATTTGAGGGTGCATAGATTGCCTAAGCAGCAGAACCTAAATTCCGAGTACTACAGCTAGCACCATCTGCAAAGCCAATATAAGGTTGTGAAAACACCGACATCTGGAGACTAAACACAATGTAGGGTAAGTAGTCAGGGGTAAAAGTCAAATAGTAGAAACACACTAAAGTCACACACAAGAGTATGATACAGTAAAAATACAAGTGCTTATGCAGATATAGGCTAAGCATAGTACTTCTTCAAGTAAATCCCATTTATGGGTTCACTCAAAGGAGTTCCATCATAATCTACTAACTTGTATGCTCCCTTATCTAACACTCTTTTAACAATATAAGGGCCTCGCCACATAGCCTCAAATTTTCTGGCTCCCAGCAAATCACGATCTTGTTCATAGAGGAGAACTAGATCTCCTTCAAAAAACATGTGTGGCTTGACATGTTTGTCATATTGGGATTTTACGCGTTTCTTCTGGGTTTCAATAACTAAGGTGGCATCACGATGGGTTTTGTCCAATTGTGTAAGATACAATAGACGTTCCTCCTCAGCAGAGGTGTTTGGGAGAAGTTGGACGGCTAGTTTTAATGATGGAATTTCACATTAAATCGGTAGAACAACTTCTAAACCGTACACTAATTGGAAAGGTGTAAACCCCATGGCTTACTTCATGGATGTCCGATAGGCCCACAATGCTGAAAACAACATCGTGTGCCAACTCGTTTTGTGAATTCCGATAATTCATCGAAGCATGGTAATGAGTACTTTGTTTATTGCTTCAACTTGGCCATTGGCCTGGGAATAGTAGGGGGTTGAGTTTTCATGTCGAAGACCCAACTTCTCTGTAAGCTGAGACATCATAAAGTTTCAGAAGTGACTACTGTGATCGGTGACGATAGCCTATGGGATTCCAAATTGTGTAATAATATGATTGAATATGAATAGGGTTGTAGTTTTTCCTATGTTGTCGAATGTAGGCATCGCCTTGGCCCATTTTGTGAAATAATCTATGGCTACAATAATGTACCCATGCCCCCCAGCCGAGTGAGGGTGACATGTCATGAAATCAATGCCCCATTTAGCAAAAGGTCCAACAGAAACTACAGGATGTAAGGGAGCAGAGTGAGATCTTATTTTGTAGTTGTATGTTTGGCAAGCGTGGCATTTTTGGACGGTGATAATACAATATTTGAATAAAGAAGGCCAAAAATATCCAACTCATAATATCTTTTGGGCAGTAGCATACCCAGACATGTGACCCCCACATGCTCCTAAATGGAAGTCATTCAAATCTTTTTTAGCCTCATCATATGTGAGACATCGTCAAAAAACAGAGTCAACTCGACGGCGATAAAGAGTATCACTGAGGATAATATACTGATGGGATTGGTAACGTATGCGACGATAGTCAGTACTAGAAAAATCGGGCTGGAAAGTTTGAATATGGATATATATAATGATATCTCCATACCAAAGGTCATCGGAACTGATTAGAAAAAGGGATTCATCGGGTAATGAATCCTCTGTTGTATTTTCTATCTCAGGACAGGGAAGGTCACATATCAATTCAGCAAACACCAAGGATTTCTTGGACTTATCACGTTCAAACTCTAAGTCAAACTCCTAGAGGATCACAATCCATTTGGAGTATTTCCCCCCTAGAAACTGGCATGTAAGAATGTGTTGCATAAGGTTGCAATTGGAAATCACGATGGTCTTGCATAAAAGGATATAGTGCTAGAAATGTTGGACAGCTTGAACAACTTCCAAGGCTATATTTTCAACATGTAAATACTTGGCTTCGGTAGTAGTGAGACTCCAACTCAAATAATAAATAACATGTTCATCGTGAGAATCATCCTCTTGGACCAAAACCATGGCGATGGTCGAATTTGAAGCAAGGAGATAAAGGAAATAATCTCGACTATAATCGGGCGAGAAAAGTAGTGGGGTATGGGTTAAAGTTAATTTCAAAGTGTTGAAGGCTTTGTTGGAAGTGGTGTCCCATACGGATTCAGAGCCTTTCTTTAAAAGTCGAGTAAATCTGAGTGTTAACTCAACGTAGTTCGTGATAAAACGACGTAGAAATTTTTCCTTCCCTTGCAAACTTTGTAGCTGGTGAAGTGAAGAAGGGGGAGGGAGATTGAGAATGGCCTCAACCTTCAAAGGGTCTACCCAAATCCCTTGACGTGACAGAATAAAGCCTAAGAGTTGGTTGGACTCCACACAAAAAACACATTTGTGTGGGTTTAATCGTATACGATAGAACTGACAATGAAGGAAAATGGATCGGAGGTGGGTAAGATGATCACTACGATGCATGGAATGCGTTGGTAGGTCATCTAAATATGGTTGGACAATGTGCATAATATCATGGAAATCATAAGACATAGCACATTGAAACGTGGCACCGTTGTTCTTTAAACAAAAGGGTAGTTTTCGGTAGGCAAAAGTTCCCCAAGGATAGATAAAAGTGATTTTCTGTTGATCTATGGGTAAGATGTTTATCTAATTATATCTGAAAAACCGTCCATTAGAGAGAAGATTTCACTTTCGGTGCAATCGTCAACGATTTGATCAATGAAGGGGGTGGGAAAGTTGTCTTTAGGACAATCTTTGTTGATATCCCTATAATCAACATAGACACAGATCATACCTTGTTTCTTATTAACCGAAATGAGATTGGATACCCAATCAGTTAAAGCCATGGGATAAATAAAGCCAACTTTAAGAAGTTTTTCGACTTCAAGCTTGATAGCCACTACTTTATGAGGGTGGAGAGGTCAAAGTCTTTGCCAGACGGGTTTAGCACCCGGGTATGTCTTGATTTCATGTACAACAATATTGGGGTCAATACCAGGCATCTCTTCATAGCTCCAAGTGAAGACGTCACAAAATTATTGAAAAAGAGATTGATACGTGGAAACTTCATCAGTGGAACAGAAAGCTCCGATGTGCACATTTTCAACAAATCCAGGTTTGATAGAGATGTCGAGGGGGATGGTGGGTGAAATGTTTCTTAAGTTCCCTTCATATAACACATCATGTGTGGGGTTGGGAACCAAAGTAATGATGACAACAGTTGACAGAGTCAAAATCCATTGGTAACTCTCGAGGGTGTGTTGTTCTAGGAAGAGAATGGAACGATGATGTCCATCATCCCAAGGAGTGTCCTCCATGGACATAACCGACATAATCATCTCATCTGTGGGAAAAATTATGTGAAAAGGATCAGGATATGAATCGCCAAGAGAGGGGGTAGAGGGGGATGTTGATTGAATAGCTTGGTAAGCGGATTCAACCAGACTCAAGGGCATATGGTCGTCATAGCGAAGATAATCACCGGGTGCAAGTACTACCCACGAGTCAGAAGACACAGGAGTTTCATGGGCGAAGGTGGATATCATGTTGATCGAGGCAACCAAAGGGGGTGGAACATCGGGTGGTGGGATGGGGAAAGTACCCATTAGAGTGGAATCTTTTAGAAGACCCACACCGACATTCTCATATCCAGGGGGTGTCTTTGCAATGAAAGGTACGTTGTTGGTATGTGTATCAGAGTGAAAGAAGGCCAATTGGTCCACCGTAATTACTTTTTCCCTGATGTGGAAAACGTATGACATGGAAAAGAGTGTACACAATTGCATGCATGGAATCAATCCAGTTGCATCCAAGTAAAAGGTTGTAATTGAGAGGTGCATCAAAGACCTCAACTTCTACACTGACCGATTTTCCTTCTAACGTGATGGGCAATGAAGGGAGGGCACCATAAGGCTTAAATCTAGAGCCATTAAAGGCCTTGATCATTTTTTGTGATTCGGTTAAGGAAGGAGAGCCAGTGGATTTCTAGCAGGCAATAGACATGACACATGTCGAGGCACCCTCATCAATAATTGTTCTGCAAATTTTCTTGTCGGAGACAATAACTTGTATTTGAAATGCGAGTTGAGGGGGTAACCATGGAATGTGATCTTCCAAGTCAAATATTATTAAATTTGTATCCGTAGGGTCTATTCCACCAATATCTTTAGCCAGTGCCTTCTGTTGTGTAGGAAAACTCTGAAGGACTTCGAGGAATAACATCGCGGACGGTGCTTGGGCCAGATCCTCTACAATACTATAGTTTTGGGCAGCACGTTGTTAGCGATATTTCTTGTAAGGGGGTTAGAATACAAAAGAAGGGGTTAAAAACCCACTTAGCCTAAGTTCGGAACCCAATTGAGCCCGAGGTAAGCGGCAAGCAAGTTCGAACGACGACGATTTGCGTGCCCAGATCAATGGCGCATGTTGAATTCCGGACCCCCCCTGCCTTTCTACCTTTAAGCGGAGGGGGGGTGTCTGGAATCGGGGGCACACCTCTCCAACAGCCCATATCAATGTGCCCGGATCAACGGCGATGAAGACAATTCCGGACCCTCCTGCCTTTCTACCTTTAAGCGGAGGGGGGGGGTCCGGAATCATAGTTGCAGCTTTCTGACGGCCGATATCATAGCACCCGGATCAACGGCACTAACGCAGCCCTGTCCTTCTCAGTAGCCCTATGTTTAGCCAACGTGGGCCCCTCTCTCATCATGTCATCCTCCATAATCACCTTTTTCCTACTGTCGTGTGTCACCCATCCTCGTCCGCTTCTTGGTCTGTGTGGTCCACCTCTCTTCTCATCATCCACTTGTCATTTGCCACGTGTCCCGCTCTTTTCCTGTCAGCCTCTCACCAAAAGGAGAGTTCATTATCTCCCATCTTCCTCCCTTCCACCTGGTGTCTTCTGCCATGAATCATCCTCTGTCACCCATCTCGCACCTCGCCACTTCTTCCACGCCCTCATAATCCGATGCCATCACTCCTATCATGCGCCCCATTCTCTGCGCTGGCCTCCATGCCCATCCCTCAAGCCATTCAGTTATTCTAGGTGCCAGCATGAGAAATCCTCCACATCCCAAGGCCCTGAGTTGGCCAGATCATCCTCGATCCCAAGAAAGTAGTTATTGGAGCGGTTGGTGGTGGTTAGACATCATCTCCATCATAATGGGGAAGTCATGCAATGAATTAAAAGCACGTCGATTCGCCGATGAAACTGTCAGAAGATCGATCGTGTCTGCCATAAGTTGCACGACCATTCAAAGATTGCGGCTGCAGATTGTCAGAAGCCATGCAGACGCGAAGCTTTCAATGCAATTTCATGGTTCTGTTGTTGTTGTTGTTTTGAGTATATGTAGGCACTTTTGCCATTTTTGTATCCATTGATGGTAGAGCTAAGCTCTCGACTGTAAAGTTTCAGCAAACATTTTGTTTTCCTGGTTATGCCTCTATGTTTGAGACTTCTTGGTTTATGACAAACAGTTCTCCTTTTTCCATCTGTGTTTCATCTTATGCTAGAGAGTTCACAGTCGAAGGATTCGCGTGGATTAGTGCAATCTTGTTACGATAAAGGATTTGTTGTGACATTGTTGTGTTCTCTGGTCTTTGTGTTTGAATGTGAAAGGATCTTGTGTTTGAATGCTTTCTTCTCCAGTCTGTTACAAACCGGATGTATATGATAGACCCTCGCACTCTTCTCATGCAAGTCTTCCCCCTACTCACCCTTTACTACGACTCACTGATTGAAGTTTATCAAGACCTCACTCATCCATGCGTGCCTGGCCTAGTTTCTGAGTTGAGACGATATCATTCTGAGTTTTCCTCCATTTGATCACCCCTTTAAACAAATCGTGACATTAAATTGATGGGCGTCGGGCTCTTCTCCTGTAAGCAATCCAGGAGTGACTTTCGTCGCCAACACACGTGCATGAGGATTGAAAGCAGACTTTTGAACAACACCCTTTGGGGGAGGGTGAAGAACTGTATCTAGGCTCAGTCGTTCAAGATGAAGAGGACCGTTGGTAGGTGGAGCCGAGGGATATGGTTGAACCAACGAAGGTGTTATTTCATCAACTGTCTCCTTAGAGGAATAATAATCTTTAGCTTGAGTGGTAAGTGTGATGTCATTCTTCTTTGAATCACTAGTACACATTAGGACATAGGAAGTAGTGGAGGGGGAAGGTTGGTCATGAATGACCAATTGGGATTGTTGTTAAGAAGGGAAGGGTTGTGACAACATGGTCGACGTAGGAAGTTTCGGAGTCCCTTGAAGGAACTTGGTAACCTCGGCCCATCTTGGACAATCCTTCATGTAGTGATCATCCCCACAGATAATACAAGGGTATAAGGGTTTGCTCTTATCCTTATCATCAACAGGTTGTTTTTTGGTCTTCTCAGATTGCGGATTATTTTTATCCTCCTTATTCTTACCCTTCCCTTTTTTAGATTTATTCTTTCCGACAGGGGTAGATTGAACAGAGTTCACCTCAAAAGTCTTGCCAGTGGGAGGAGTAGGAGACGAAGCATGTTGAACATTAGAAGAAACATACTTGGGGTTGGTGGTAGAGGCTTGTGCGGAGTGCGATTGGGCATGGAAAGTGCCAATCACACCATCAGCTGCATGTGAAGTAGCATGAGTAGTTGAAGTAGTAGTAGTAGAAGGATGAGGTGCATTAGGGAGTAAATCGTAAAGAGTACCCATTTGTGAGTAAACGAGGTCGAGGTATTGAGGACGGATGGTTGTCTGTTCTTCTATGACAACTCCACCCATGGAAATGTCACGAGCGATGTCATTCACAAATGATTTCGTGAACCACTATGCCAGTAACTGATCGAGAAGCTCGAGTTTGATTAGACGTCGTCTCCATCTCCACTCATGAATGTGATTAGAGATATGAGTGGCTTTGGTTTGTTTGAAAGAACTAAAAATTTTGATTCTCATTTCATAACGGATCGGTAACTGGTAGTGGGTGAGGAAATCCATAGTGAGGGTGTTAAAGTCAGTGAAGAAACCTCGTGGTAATTCTATATACCACTTCGTCGTTGAACCTGTGAAAGTTCGTTGAAAAATATGTAATCAAATAGAGTCATCCATCAAAGATTTGGATGAACACCAAAGGTGGAAAGTCATTACATGATTTTTCGGGTCCTCTCCCAGTTTACCATCGAACTTAGGAATGTTAGACGGTAGTTTGGCTAGTATTACGGTCCATTGAGGAGAGTGACTGATAGGATCATTTAAAATTCTAGACAGATCAGGGAGGTCCAGGGTGGCTAAGAAGGGTAACTGTCTATTCACGTGGGGATACTGGTGACTTTGGGGAGGAAGTCCCATAGGTATACCAACAGGACCATAAGAAGTTTGCATATAATGTGAAGATCCAAGAAGATTCAGTTGTTGGTGTGGAGGCATGTAACTTATAGGGTTGTATTGGTTAGGGATGTTGCCTTGAACAGGGATGTTAGGTCGAGCGTTCAAGCCCCAAATGGGATTGGACGGACCTAGATATGGTTGGCCTGTACTAGGGGGTATGAAAGAGCTAGCTTGAGGTTGTTTCCCCCCAGTCGATTGAGGATTATTTTGGATAAGATAGTTCCAATACTGGTCCAAGGCTTCAGGTATGTTCTATCCATAAGGTGGGGTAGGTGGGGGTTTCCCTCCAATTGGGGGTTGCGTCCCAATTGGGATTTGACCTCCAAAAGGGGATTGTGTTTGGCCTCCAAGGTGAAATTGTCCACCAACAAAAATCTAGTAATTAGGTGTGAAAGACTGGGTGGCACCACTAGGGTCGGTTTCTCCGATAGGGGATGAAAGAGACCCTCTGGAAGGGGGCCAAGGAAGTGTCATAATAAAACCAGGAACAATATTGGGCCTAGAAGCAGTGGAAATGCCACGAGTTCTGGATGGGACTTGTGTAGGAACGGGAATAGAATAATTCAACGCATGATATCCGAGAGGAAGTGTTGGGGTGTGTTTGGGTGAAAGTGGTGTGACAATGGGGGCTTCGCTAGCCACCGTATTCCTGGTGGTAATAGTTGTAGTATTTGGGACCATTGTAAAATGGCGTGTCTGAAGGGGGATGGTCGAGTTCGAAACCACCGACGGGGTGTCGAAACCGTCAAACATATAGGTAGTCCTAATGAGAGTACATTCTATATCAAATGTTTCGAGAAGCTCGTACTTGACGAAGATGTCGACACTTGTGTCAGAGATGAAAATATCCCATCTCGGAATGTGAGGAGACCAAAAATGATCCTGACCTTCAGGGCCTATGAACGGTCTAGTTGGTATTCCAGAAGTTTCAACAATAATATCTTTGGAAGAATTTACCCGAAGAATATGTCTCTCGGAACTGTGAGGAATTCGAGAAGTCTCTAAAGAATCAGAGCCTTCCACTCGTGGAGTGGCGGTGTCTTGGACCTCACTCTGTTGAGGAGAGTCCTCCAGTGGATTGGTAGGCAAGGGTTGAGAACCTCCCAGATCTTCTGGGGGTAGTCCTTGCAGTCTAAGTGAGCAGCGCGGATGGTCAATGTTGGCATATCTAAATATTTTACACAAGAAACTCAATGGCCAACTTATGGAAACAAACATAACGCGCTAGTAAAATATAGGAATCAAAACCAACAAACAAGACCTTCCTATTCTGAAGTCACTAGTTGGTGATGAAATCCAACGTCACGACGTCCAGATAAGAAGGGGCTGGGATAGGGTGGAAATGTTATGTTGATGACCTACTTAACAGACTTACACCCTGGTGCAAGCTCCCACACATAATCTTGGGTATACCCTCCAAGGAKCCYGAGTGAGTCTAGCCAACGTCGATTCCAGGTAYTGTGAATACTTACCCCTCCACAATCACCTTRTGYAAGACTCTAAGAAGATAGGATACTAAAGTTACCACAAACAACAATGATGCATGGGGAAATAGTCGACAGTCTGATCCACACACAAGGGCAGGGTATCTAGCCTGAAATCAATTTGAGAGGCTTCCACTCATCATTGTGGGTATACCTTCAAGCAACCCCCGTAATACATGCAATATCTACACTGAGATCAACAAAGAAGGGTGAGTAACTCTGTCAATCTCGATGCGACCTTAGGTTTGACCCTTGTGTGAGAAGGGATTCCCAGGACAAAATGTTGCAAATGGAATTTGACACTCCCTATCACAAGATACTATTGTGTGTTTTGCGCTTTCGAGAGTGCGTCTCACTGCCTATTCCAAAGCTCTAGCCTAGCTAATGTTGGTGCAAAAGAGCCCTAGAAAATGTTACTAGTTGAATTTTAAAGTTTCACAATATTATTAAAGGTTGTTGTTACTCAAGAGGGAGACGGGATTGAAACCAATGGTGTGTAATACTTTGACCCAAGAATGCGTAAATAGAAATGAATGATGCAAACTTCCGTTCAATGAATTCTATCTACAGTAGGGAAAAATAATTTTTCTGGAATAATGCAAACTACGACATACAATTCCCTTTTTAAACGTAGTACCAAACAATCATCAACAATGTAATGCACTATTCGTTCTCTTTCAATATGTCAAATGCCAATATTTTCCGAATAAATGATTGCTTACACGGCTTAAAAGACTTTAAAAGTTTTTTTTTTTTTTTTAGAAACCAAAAACAGGGATGGAACTAAGAAAGAGTAAGCAACCAATGAAAATAAAATACTCAACAAACACCCAAATCGATCTTTCAATGGAAATAAAAATAAAAATTGACAAGAAAAAATCTCTTCAAATGCGAACAAGAAATGTTTTTTCTGATCATTAAGCCATCCAGAAGATGCAATCAACTTACAAATCTAAGCCCAAAACAAGAGCTTTGATTTATCAAGCACTCAGACCCAAATCCAGAGATTATATCCTTGTTGACCAAAAAAAATATCGAAAAAGATTAAAAGAGAGGTGTTTGATCTCCAAAATCAATCAAGATCAAGTTGAATCAATCAGAAGCATTCAAGAACTGGTACAAAAAAACTTCTTCCAGCTGACTGAAACAAAAACTGGGCAATAGTAAAGGTCAAGACCCAATCCAAAAAGTTTTCAAACACCATTGCGGGAAGACAGTATAACGCAGTGTGGAAATGAGTGATTTCTGCAGGCCAATAGTCATGCAGGTCATAGAAATCCTTCACTGAAACAAACCACTAGGGTGCAGAAATGGAAGGTTTTTGTGGGCTACCAATAGGGTGCAGTGCGGACGTGTTCCATAAAATAGAAAGTTTTGAAAAAATACAAAGGGTCTCAGGAATATTTTAAACCCAATGAGTCTAATTGGATCTCCCATAGACTCAAAGACTGAAAAAGAATGTAAAAGATAGGCTATAAGAAAATGGCCATTGAAAAACCACAATCAAGTTGTACTCTCCCCAGTGGAGTCGCCAATTTTTTTAACGGGTAAATCGATAGATGTGGACATGAACTAATCCCCCTAGATCCACCTGGATCTAGAACAAAACAAGATGGAACAATACGATTTCCCTAGATTATGATCATTCAATTTAATTACCAAAAGAGGAATAGATAACATACCTTATGAATCGCTTCCTTATGTCTTTGTTGATCCTACTTTGCTCCAATGCTCCTATGAGATCAGACCTGTAATAACACAAATCAACCAATGTGAAAGCATCAATAGTGAAATTCAATGATAACCTAAACATGTGATCAAGGAGTCATGCAATAAAATATCAATCATTTTATGGGAAAGAGACATGCCACCATATTATATTAATGAAAGGTAGAAGATACAACCGAATTGCCTTGATGTCGCAAGTTCTCTTTCAGTGGCCATTCGTTCTAACACACACATACATTTTCTCCAACATTTTGCATGAAGACTTCTCTCAAAAACTTGATGGATGAATGGAGACCTCAAGCATCACTTGAAATAAGATTCTTCACAGTCTTCAACCTATTATTTTCTCAATCTCTATGCTTCTTTATGCTTGTACCTCTAACATTTTCCATGAGAAGCCTATCATTATATAGGAGAATCTAAAGTGGTTAAGGAGATGAGGATGATCCCATCAAATCAGAGAAGTTAGTAGGATCGTAACCACACGGATGCCACTTGATACTTCTAGAAGATTCCACTTCTAGAATTTGCTAGAACTTCTTTCATCTTTTAGTTTCAAAGCACCATCGTGACCTGCATATATATTATCCTGCAGAAATCCCGCAGACTGGCTATAGTACAACATGCAGAAATTAGGGATTTCCACACTGTGTAAAGGGAGATGCCCATGACGTCCTTCCAAAAATACATCTTTCAAGGGTGGAAAGAGGTTTCTTTTCTCAAGAAAAAGATTATATTGTGAACTTGAACACATGTTTATGTAACCATCATCAGGGTGACCAAAATAATGTGTAACATTCCTCATGGTTGAGGGGTTATTCCCTCTTAAATATGAAGCCTGAAAGTATGGTCAGGAAGCTCAAGAAGTTATAAGTTGACCCTAAAGGAGAAAATGTTGTTGCAAACAAGAAGTTACAAGTCAACTCAAGGTCAAGTAAAGAAGGTGATTGGAATGGTATAAATACACATTAAGAAACTCTCATTTTTATCATTCAATATTTTGATCTCTTAGCACAATCTTGGCAGTCAATTTAAGAGGTAAGATGAAGTGAATAAGGATGAAATTTCAAGGGAAGATGAAGCCTTGTGATGATGTGTTATAAGGTATGTTCTTTAAAGCTCATATTTGCATTTTCCCTATAAAAAATTTATAGAATTATTCAGATAGAGAAACTTGGAGGTTGTTGAGAAGACATATCAAGGTGTATATGGTATGAATTTCAGCTTTTGGGTCATGTGGCATGTTCTACAATTTCACTCCCCAAAATAGGACAAATTTCAGGAAGGTCTGCCATATTCAGTATATCTCTTTCTCAGTGACAAATCAAGGTACGAAAATTTGGGTAATTTCAAAGATGATATCAAAGAATATTGGGTACAAGTTTTTTATCTTTATTCATTACAGATATGGAGTTATACTTTTTGGAAGTTAATGTTTGTGACTAATCTAGAAACTAGTCCTAAACAGGTTTTTGACATCAATTTAAGAAGTGAAGTTGGGGTTTATATGTGGACCCATGTGCACCTAGGATCTTTATGTGGACCTAGTTTCTAAGTCGAAGTAGCTTGATGATTTTGATGTGTAAGTTGTGGTGGATCTAGTTTTTTATGATGATGATGTACCAGTTATGGTGTATCTATTTTTTATGATGTTTATGTATGAGTTATGGTGTATCCATTTTTGATAATGGTGATGATATACAAATTATGGTGTATCCATTTTTAATGATGTTGATATATCAGTTGTGGTGGATCTAGTTTTTGATGATGATGATGATGATGTATCATTTATGGTGTAATCAGTTTTGATAATGATGATGATTTATCAGTATCAGGAACAGTTAGAGTGACAAATTGAGTTAGTTTTTGTATCAGTATCATTGAAAGTTATAGTGATAGGTTGATTTTGGTTTTGTATCAGTGTCAGTGATAGGTTGAGTTTTTTTTTGTATCAATATCAGTGACAATTACAGTGACAAGTTGATTTTGGTTTCATATCAGTGACAGTTATAGTGACAGGTTGAGATTGGTTTTGATGATGATGTTGTATCAGTGATAGGTTGAGTTTAGTTTTGATGATGATGATGTATCAGTGACAACAACAATGATAGGTTGAGTCTCACACTTATATTTTTGGGAGGAAGGAAGGGGAAAGAAAAGGGGGTTGAAGCCTCCTTCTAGTTGGAGATGGAAAATCTAGGGAGTTGTATCTTACTTCAGGTTGGAGCCTATAAATCAAGAGGTTGGAGCCTCCTTCTAGTTGGAGTTGGATAATTCATGGAGTTGTATATTCCTTCAGGTTGGAGCATGTAAATCAGGGGGTTGGAGCCTCCTTCTAGTTGGTGTTGGAGAATCTAGGGAGTTGGAGCTTCCTTCAGGTTGGAGCCTATAAATAGGGGGTTGGTGACTCCTTCCAGTTGGTGCTGGAGAAGTTTGGAAGTTGGTTCTTCTTGTGGATGTAATATTCAAGAGATATATTAAAATTTGTTCCATGGTTTTCTCCCATTTGGGTTTCCATGTAAAACTCTTGTGTATTGGGCATCTGTGGTTATATGTTTATGATATGTTAAATTCAATAATAAGTGAATGGAATTGTTGATAACTTATTGTTTACATGTTGTGATTAAAAATGGTAAAAAGTGTTCAATATTTATTTACCCCCCCTCTCAGTATTGGTGAATATTCCAACAGTCTCTTATCCCCTACCCTTTTTGGCATATACATTGATAAGTTAGAAGAGTGTTTCGAAGAAGCAGGTTGTGTCGGACCAACTCTCACTAGTATAATAATCAATCTTATTCTTTATGTTGATGATATTGTTCTTATGGTGAGGAGTCCCCATGATCTTGGAGAGAAACTAAGAATACTCAAGATTTTTTTCTCTAATTTGCGTATGATTGTTAATACTGACAAAACAAAAGTCATGATCATTAAATCCAATAAGATCACATGATACTTTCACATATGAAAACAACAACTTGGAGGAAGTGACTTCATATAAATATCTTGGAATTGATATTCACCATAAGCTCAACTAGAATTATAGCATTGAGAAAAGGATAAATGGAAGATAGAACGCTTATTATGGGCTTGAAAACAATTGTAAATTGATTGATCTTTGGATATGGGATAAGAAAAAACTCATCTTTGAGACTCTTGTTACTCCTATTATTATGGATGTGAATTTTGAGGATGCGGTATCTCTCAAGAATCATAGAGAAAGATATAGTAAATCCAAAATATTTTTATAACCTATAATATCGAAATTAAGGAAATTCACCCTATCATATCCTCCTCTTACAGGAAATCCTTTTCCCCATTGAGAGAACATCTATGACTAGATACCTAATGTATAAGAACAAGTTAAACAACATGGAATATAAGAGGCTTCCTAAAATCTCTTCAAACTCCAGCCATAACTACCTTTGATTCAAGAAGATGGCATAAAGATGCCTAGTCTTGGTTAACCCATTGGGTAATCATGGAAGAGACCATTTTTCAAAATAAGGATACTATTAAGAATATCATTACATAAAAATGTAAGGAGAAAATGTGGTGTGATAAAGAGTTAGAGGAAAAAAGAAAATTAAGGTATTATAAGGAGGTAATCAATGCTAATTTAGAATATCAAAATTATCTCTCCATTTTCACAAGTGTAAGGAAAAAAATAAGCATTTCTAAAATAAGAACAAATTCTCATGAACTCCATTGTGAAATCGAGCATTGGAAAATTCTAAAAATGCCATGGGATGAAAGATTATTGTTGGCACAGGGGCATACCCAGGTTTCAACGCTCAAGAGCACACCAAAAAAAACCTAACTACCAGCCCTTTCAGCAACACCTGTGAAGCACATGAAGTCTCACCCAAGGTAGAGGCAGGGGTGGTTGCAGGACTTAGATGTCTACAACCTTAGCTTGGAAACTGATCTATGATTACAACACCTTTACAAATCACTTAGCCGTTATAGTTCATTAATATCCGTCCTTAGTTATAGCGCAGATAGACCCTAATAACATAGCAGCACAGTATTCACACAAATCTAATATATTCAAGAACTAAGCACATCAACATAGATTAGATCTATCATTCATTCACATTATTCAGCACTAAGAATATATCAGTGCACTAAGCATTTAATCACATAAACAAGAGAACAACCATAAAGCACAAAGCAACCACAACAAAGGATATATGTGGTTCACCTCCAGCTTGGGGCTACATCCACCAAATCTTCTTCTCTTTTATTTCCTTCTGTCAATCTTCTACATGCACAGATCCATGAGATCTTATTTCGCAGAGGACGGGAGATTTTTGTAGACTTTGCTAGATCCTCCTTCCCCGAGTTACAACACAAATCCTTTCGACGGTCTCTTACAATCACTTGCACTTATCTCTACAAGTCTCACAAAGTATGCATGAAGCATCTACAATCCACACTTTCACTTAGCACTTAGCACTTAGCAAGGTACCAAAAGACATCCCCCCCCCGTTCTTACCTCGGCTAGCCTTCTATTTATACATTACAAAAAAGGCCTAAACATGGGTAAACCCATGGTTCAACATTCCAATACCTGTTACATAGCCCAAAACCCAAAAATCCCTAAAAAGGGACAAAGATCCCATGATCTCCACTTCAACTTGCGCTCGGCCTTTGAAAGCCTGTCGAAGTCCCAAAATAGGTCAATCATCACCAAGGTTGCTCAAAACTTGGTCAAGGGCCAATAGGCCCCCAACATTCACCTGTGACTCATCCCGAGTCACTCTAATCTGGGTAGCTCTATTTCAAAAGCCTCGAGCTTGGCTCCAATTGCTTCGACTTGTTTTTTCACCACAACCTCCTGCTCGACAAACTCTTGGATAACTGCTTCGTTGACAGGTCCCTCCAAGAATTTTTCAGTTGCAGTGACAACTTTCTCCAATTCTTCTCCTCAGCCTTCAATCTCTACAAACATTTGGCAAGCCTCGTCCTATATTTATTGGAGCCTCTGAGTCATTTCCATGACTTTGCTCTGAATGGTGTGGACCTGTTGTTGAGCAGTGTGTTGTTCTTAGGATCACTTCATCCTCCCGATTGCTGACAGGGGCTTCAACTGCGCATGTACTATTTCTACTTGCTACTTTTCCTCCTGGAGCTGTGACTCCAGTGCCTTCAATTCAGGATCTTTAGTGAGTCTCTCATAAGTTTGGGCACTACGATCACTTAGTTGTTTACATTCCATGGCGAGGGCCTTGATTCTCTTAACTGCGCTTCGAGAAGTTGCTTCTCTTTGATCTCGTACATCCAGCGGAGCATTGGGCACTGTTCGTAGCTCCAAATATGTGATTCTCTGTTGTAGTTGTTGGATAGCTTTCGCAAGTTGTGTTAATTGATTCTCTATTGGTTCTTCCACTTTTTTCTCTAATTCTGTCACAGAGTGAAGTGCTCTGCTGACTGCTTCTTCGACTCTGAGCTACTCTTCGAGAAAATGCTCTTTTTCTTGCTGGATTTTTTCTTTCTACTCTTCAAAATTTGTCTGGAGAGAAACCTTCTCCTACTACGCAACTCGGCGTTGCTCTATGACTACTTTTTACACTTTCCCTAGGGCCTTTGTGGCCTTTTTCTGTTTCTTCATGTGCGCGACAAAGGTGAGCTTCAATCGCATCAGCTATTCTGCAGAGTTGGGTAGTCTCATCTCCCAACTCTAGTGCTTCTGATGGTAGGGGTGCAGTGGATACTGCGCGAATGGATTGAAGGGCCTGTTGTACCCCTCTGAGCTCAACCTCAATTATGTCATACATGTCTTCTTTCTTGGCTACATGTTTCTGCAAAATGTCCTACAAGTCATATGCCACAGCTGTGATGATGAAGTTGAAGTCATCGCCCGTGAGCACGATTTGCATCATGGTTTTGCTGGCTCTTGACTTCTTCCGTGAGGTGGGTTTCGTGGGGGAAACCTTTCTTTTCTTTGAGGGATCAGTCTTATCAATAGGATCCCTAGGCAGTTTTGCTTTGCCTTTCTTATGTTGATATTCTTTTCCATTGGTCTCTTCTCTATCTACCTCTTCATCACCTCCTCATCCAATTGATACTGAACCAGTTTCATCTGATGCACTGCTCAAGATTTATACTTCTTTGGTATTCTTCCTTCTGTTGGTTCTAGGTTTGTTGTGTTCTTTGTAAGTGGCCTCCAAGCTTCCAAGTAGTTCGGGATCATACATTTCTGCAGGGTCAACATCGATAAGGAGGTTTTCTAACCACTCTTTGATTATTTCTTCAATGTCCTCCTCTGTGAGCTTATAGTATGACCGAATCTCTTCTTTATGTTCATATGCTTTCGTAGTGATATAAATGAAGTGTCGATATGCGTGGAAATTCATGAGAGGTTTGAACTAGTATAGGGTGTTTAGTGTCATACGAGGGAAAGCTTCAATGGCCCTATTCAACTATACATAGTATGTATGGAATATTGTGTTCGATTGCCACTTTTTTCCCATATTGCTCGAGTACCAGAGCGTGGTGAACTTCGCAACGAATGGTTCAAACGGTTCAATGTTTAGGAAGGTCACACCTTCTGGCATTTCCCAAGTAGTGAACACTATGAGGATCAAAAGCTAGCTAAAGTGGAACTCATATCCCTGATCCCAAGCTTCGCAGAAATCCAATTCCAGTTGGTTGACTAGGTACTTCGCCCATTTCATCTGGTATCCTTCTATACATTTCTCGGCGAGGTCAACAATGAATCCTATGACATGGGTAGGTATATTCTTTCTTATGATCTTTCTTGTGATCAGCTAAAAGGCCAGGCACACTGCACCATTCTAAATGGAAGCTACCTTATAGCCTCGCATTCCCTTTTCTACATCACCATATGTGTCTTTGATCCTCTATGCCAGTGCACGATCTATAGCCTTCCCTAGGTAGAAGTCTTGTGTGTTGGGTCCTTGCATGCTTAATTTGGTGATCCTATGGATCAACATCGGATCAAATGTAATGAATCTATCTAGCCATAGATATCTGCCATGATAACATGAGAGCAAGATATTAACACACATGTTAACCTCCTGGTGCCTTCCAAAGTGCGGAATCTTCATCACATTCAAGAGGGTGGGATGCGCGAGGTTCATAGTCCACGGTTGGGGGATTATTTTTGAGTTCTTCCCCTTCATCCTGGTCAAATACTTGTAAGGAGTGAGCATACTATAATTCTTATGGTCCCCTAGGTTGAAGTCACTAAACTTCAATGTCACAATCTTATCCTGCTACGCTCTAACTACATGTATACCCTTCAGGAGGTATGCAGTAATCATGGTGTAATAAAAGCCTCTTGGGACACTGTCACAACTCACCACGCTAGCTAGAGGTGGGATGCAGTCAGGCGGGATAGTCAGGATTAACTTCACATTCTCTAAGTCATCTTGATGCTTGGTTATTTTCTCTACTACAGGTCGGGATGGTCCGGATCCACGAGCACTCGACGGGGAGGCTTGCACTCCTCGCATCAATGAGAACTGAATTCCGATGGAAATCACCTTCTCAGCCATAAGGTTGACTAGAACTTCTTTGGCGACTTTCTCTGTGGTGTTGATCTTGTCCAACATGCACGCTTATATCGAATAAATCAGGTGAATGAATGAGTGCTCAAGAAATAGAACAGGTGTCAATCTTGATAAACAAAGTGTGGTAGTAATGAGGTCTCTTGTATACAATTCACAAAAGTTTTCTTGGTGCAAAAATCGATGGAATAAGTAGACACGATGTAATGGATCTCTTCAACGAATGAGAGGCCTTCATCAATGCGGTTTTGTTCTTTATGGCGAGGTCCCAACGGTTTGATGGCAAGCCTTCAAGCCATATATGTTGTTCTAACCATTCAGGTCATCGGGCTAACAGTTATAATGCTTTCAACAACTATATCGCTTCTCCATGGTGAAGTGCCATGTTGCGTTGTTCTGATATCCCGACAAAGTTCTAGTTTTGCAAACTTTCCTTCTGCGAAGTCCTTCCTGGAACCTTCTGCAAATTTTCTATCTTTGTTCTCTTCTTACTGAGATTTCTAGCATTCTTCCTTGTAATATTTATCTCAGTATTCCTCTTTCCATTCTGATTATTATCTTCTTTCGACATAGTAAATTCATGTTGTTGATGGTATTTCAAGGCCAATACTTTTTCTCTGTCTGGGGTAGGTGCTCCACTCTTTTGTGAGTCTTCTTGTGTTCTTTCTACTTTGGCATCCAAGTTTCTAGTTCCGAACAGCTTTGATTGTTCTCTTGTTATTCAATCAAGTGTGTTATCCTCCTAGTCATGAAATCTTTTAATTCTTGCTTCTTTTGTTCTAATACTTCATCTTATTTTATTTTGGCCTGATCTTTCTCAATCCAAGTTTTTCCTAGTAATATAGAAAATGGGGTGGTGTTCTCAATAAATTTAACAACCTCAAAATATTCTTCTGTCGAAGTTCCATGAGAATTCATACATATATGGGTGAGTCTTCGACATAGGGTTATCATATTTCCTCTAAATAATCCTATTCCCCCTAATGAAGGAATCATAGCAAGCTTTCCTAAAATTTCCCAAGTCCTTTCTTTCATGATATTCACATGTGTTTCTGCATCCAGAACACAGTCAATGTTGAAGTCTCCTATTCTTGTCTCTATGCACTTTTTTTCTTTGAAGCTCTCTGATAGGTTGATATTTCTGTGATCATTCAGGGTTTCTTTCATTTGTAGCAATACATTCTCTGATTCTTTCTGGGGTTCTTCCATGGTCTTAGTTTCTTGATTTTCCTCAGGGTTTTCTTGTCTCATATTCATTCTTTCAACCTTAGCAATCATTATAAGGAAATCCAAAACTTCATGATCCATAGATTGAAAATAAAGACAACTAGGTATTTTACCAGGGCATTCCTTAGCAAGATGTCCTGTCCTTCTGCAATTATAACAAAGTTTTAATATTCTTTTTCTTTGAAATGATCCCCAACCTTTCTTGTACTACGCACTAGGATCATAGTAGTTATCTTGCAAAAAATTCTTTCTAGGGTCCTGCATCCATTTGTTAGTCCAAACATTCTTTCTATGCATAGGAATAACATGTCTCTCATTATTTCTATCAGATCTACTCATATCAAAACTTCTTTCATCTAGTTGTGCCCTATTTTTCAAGCTAGGACAAAATTTATCAAACATACCTAGATCCATAATTCTGAAATACAAATTTCCACTTATCTTACCTTTTCAATAAAAAAAATTCATTGTTCTTACCTTTAACAAAGCACAAAGCTTCAAGATATTACCTCTTTTCTTCATATCTGACTTTTCTTCTTAGCAAAGATATTTATAGGTCAAGTTGAATATTGTGCACTAGGGAAACCGATCTATGCACATAGCTTTCTTTTATTCAGTTCCCAGCAATCATAGTTTTAGTCCCAAGCAACAGAACCATTTTTTGGCACAGGGGAAGACCTAGGGTTCAATGCTCAAGAGCGCACCAACAAAACCTTGACTATTGGCCCTTTTGGCAACACCTGTGAAGCAAATGAAGTCTCACCTGAGGTAGAGGCAGGGGTGGTTGTAGGAATCAGATGTCTGCAACCTTAACTGGGACACTGATCTATGATTACAACACCTTTACAAAGCACTTAGTAGTTATAGTTCATTAATATCCAGCCTTAGTTACAGCGTTGATAAACCCTAATAACAAAGTAGCGCAGTATTCACACGGATCCGATATATTCAAGAACTAAGCACATCAACATAGATTATATCTAGCATTCATTTACATTATTCAACACTAATCTATCATATTAGAATCTTCTAATCATATATCAGTGGACTAAGCATTTAATCACATAAACAAGAGAACAACCATAAAGCACAAAGCAACCACAACACAAGATATATGTGGTTCACCCCCAGCCTGGGGCTACGTCCACCAACTCTTCTTCTCTTTTATTTCCCTCTCTCAATATTATACATGCACAGAGCCATGAGATATTACTCCATAGAGGACAGGAGATCTGAGCACACTTCGCTAGATCCTCCATCTGAAGGCCTTCCAAGCACTTCCCTGGGAGGTCGACTACAAAACCGGTGACTTGGGTAGGTCGGTTCTTTTGTACTAAATTCCCTGCAATCAATTGACAGGCGAGGCGCACTGCACCACTCTGGATAGAAGCTACCTTGTAGCCTCACGTTCCATTCTTGGCATCGCCATAAGTGTCCTTGATATTCTGTGCTAGAGCGCGATCCATGGATTTTCTGGGGTAAAACTCTTGTGGATCAGGTCCTTGCATACTCAACCCTGTGATTTGATTGATCAGCTTCAGATCAACTGTTATACAGCGGTCTAGCCACAAATATCCATCATGGTAACACCTATTGAAATTACTAATACAAGTGAGAGGGGGGTGTGAATCAGTTGTTACTATGCTTAAACAATAATAAATCTATTAAACCATTCTTAAATTTTCTTCAAGTGACAATCAATATTATACAACATATAGATGATATAAATAATGAGCATCAGTCACACATAAGATATACACAAGGACATTTTTTCATGAGGAAGCCCATAAAGGGAGAAAACCTCTTCTTCTTCAAAATGACAGGGAGTCTTTTAAGTTCTGTACATCATCTACAATTAAGCACCAACTCAATGTGAGGCTACTACCTCTGTTTTACAAGCTCCAACTTGTTTGAGAGCACCAAATCCATGGTTTATCTAGAACCAACTAGAAGGAAGCACCAACTACCTTAATGTTCCAGCACCAACTGGATGGAAGCACCAACTTCCAGTTACACAGGCTCCAACCTGTATAACAGAGAACACTTGTTCTCCCTTGCACCACCCTGCCACCATGGTTTCTCTAGCTGCAACCAGATGGAAGCTACAACTCCCTATGTTCAATCTCCCACTTGAACCTCTAAGGAAAACAGTCCTCCCTAGCACCCCCTAGCCACCCTGGAATATAAATGAATAATTAAACAACCAACTACACAGATAAATCGATTCTTACCACTTCTTCTCTACTCTGTAAATCTGGTCTTCTTCTAACTGTTCTGCAATTCTTCTCTTCCTTTGTCTGTTCTATAATTCTTCTCTACTTCAACTTGTTCTGTCATTCTACTCTACTTCAAGTATTTTCCTCATATGTTACTCCTCTCTGAGTTTTATCTCACACTGCACATATTTTCAGTCTCACACTACGCATCCTGTGATTTTCCCTTTCTTACAGTTTAATTCATTTTTTGTCCAAAAAAACCAACCACACACAGTCTGTATATTTTTCTTTTATGCACCACCCCCATAGCAGTTACACTTCACATCTTCTTAGGAAAAAGAAAACCGTCTAAGCAACTGAAATGTCAACCGATCAAGAATCATGACTCGGTTTAGCTAACAGATTTGTAACTGATCAACTAACTATGAGATGGAATAGTATCCCTTCGATCATATTCAAACTCACTTGAACCATTGGATTAATAATAAATAATCTTGTGGTCCCCGAGGTGTAGGACAGTCGGTGACGGAGTGTGTTGTTAATCCACTCTGTGATGTTAAAGTCACCGGTTCAAAACCTGCGGGGATAAAAAATCCAACCATGTTAAGGGTTGGTGTGGCTCAGGCCGGGTGCGATCCCTGGGTGATTTTGACGGCTTAGATTCCCCTGAGTCATGGTTTCTCAAGTCACAAGTTAATCGCATAGCCAACAGGTCCCGCACAAATTAACAAACAAACAAAAAAATAATAAAGAATCTTGTACCTGTTTCTCCATTTCGTAATTCATCATTTTGGGATCCCTGTGGTGAAGCTTAGCACCTCTAGATTCTTCCTCCATCTTCCATCGATGTTCCCAATGGCCGTGACCACGCACTTATGTATAAAGCGCTTTCGCGATTTCGCATTTTGTGAATCTAGAGATGAGGCATCTTGACTCTCCAATTTTTGATCCACGAAACTCCAAAATGGAGCTTATATGAACTGACTCCTTCCCTTCTCATGACCACCGGCGGTGACCATAGGTTGTGCCAAAAAGGAGCTTCATATTTCATGAGTTTCCACACCATGCTCCGTTGACTCCAAGTCAGTGAAATTCCAATCACTTTCCACTTGTCCTATGATTCGACGGTTCATATATGATCTTGATTCAACGGCTCAAATCATATCGTAATTTCGACGTTCTTGTGGTTATGTTTCTTGCCTCTCTAAGTCGCGATTCTCAAAACTCTGAAATGGAGTCGGATCAATGGTCCAAATCACACCTTGATCTGATGGCTTTGATTAAATCGTGATTTCGCATATCGCAATTTCGGTGGTTATGTTTCTTGCCTCTCCAAGTCGCAATAGGTGAAGCTCCGAGATGGAGCTCAGATCAATTGTCCACGTTCTTGGTGATCCGATGGTCCTGATCATTTCACGATGTCGCATCTCATTGTTCCTTAGATGGAGGTTCTCGTCACTCCAAGTCGCAATAGGCGAGACTCCGAGATGGAGATGGATCAACGGTCTAGAACAAACCTCGATCTAATGGCTAAGATAGTTTCATGATTTCACATATCACGAATTTGAGAGCTTAGGGAACCCCGTTCCTTTGAATTTCTAGTCAACAACATGATGATCTTTCACCACGTGTCCTGCCTGAAGATGGACAGTCCTCCTTCTTTTGGAATTTTGTGAGCCCTCTTCTCCTTGCACTTTAATGAACGTGCAGGTTCTCCCTGATCAAACGATGGTCGGAACTTATGCTCAGATCTAACGCCTGAGATATGTCCTCCTCTTTTGTGCATTATTCTTGTCTACAATCAGATCTGATGGTCCTCCTTCTTTCAGGAATTAAAATGGGATCCAACGATCAGAAATGTTGCTTCTCCTCTCGAGCTTACTTTGTTCCGCTTACTCTAATTTTCCATCAATGATCTACCAACAATCCTCTGCACTATCTCTTCTGAGATTATTCGAATCTTTTTTGCAACATCTTCTCATAATTCCCATCTATTACATACTTTCTGTACTCATTCCATATTCATTGTTGTACTTTCCATCAATGATAAGAATACAGGCATGTGTTGTCTGTTAAATATTTTCCAACATTCTCCCCCTTTGGCATTGATGGAAACCACTATAACTTTCCTGTAGAATCCTTGAAATCACATCCTGAAATAAATTACCACACTTTATCCCCCTTTGACATCAATGTCAAAGAAGAAACATGCTCCCCCTGATATGTTGCAGTACATACTCCCCCTGTCAACTAGAAGCATCTTAGAAATACACCAAATATGCAATAAGTATTCCCCCTGACTAGGTGAACAAATTAGACAAAAGAAATTATAACCCCCAACTTTTGACGAAGATATCCAAAAGGGGTTGTTGTTAATGGTTTTGTAAATATATCTGCAATCTATTCTGTAGAAGGTATATAATTCAGTGGAGCAATTATGTTTGTAACTTGTTCTCTAAGAAAATGGTACTTTATTGGAATATGCTTAGTCTTGGAATTAAGAACAGGATTCTTGGAGACACTAATGGCATTGGTGTTATCACAATGAATTGGAATGGGATCAATGTAAGTTACCTTCAAATCTGCAAGAGTTTGTATCATCCATAAAATTTGTGTGTAGCAAGTAGCAGCAACAATGTATTATGCCTTTGTAGTTGATAATGAAATGGATCCTTGCTTTTTACTAAGCCATGCAACTAATGAGTCACCCAGAAAGAATGCTCCTCCACTGGTGATTTTTCTCTCATCAACACAGTTTGCCCAATCTGCATCTGAATAAGCAGTTAACTAAAAATTCTGATTTCTGGGATACCACAAACCATAAGTCATTGTTCCCTTCAAGTATTTGAATATCCTTGTGACAACTACCAAATAACTTTGTTTAGGTGCTGACTGATAACGACCTACCATTCCAACAGCTTGCATTATATTAGGTCGTGATGTTGTGATGTACAGAAGACTTCCTATCATAGAGCGATATGACCTTTGATCAACATCAGGTGAGATATCATCTTTAC
>ML789299.1:442144-461868 GCA_009831015.1 Picea engelmannii
CCACCATAGGTGTACTAACAGGAGAGGAATCCTCCATCTGAAATTTCTTTAACATCTCTTTCAAATATTTTTCTTGAAAGATAAATATTCCTGTAGAACTCTGTTTTACTTGTAAGCCAAGAAAATATGATAGTTCTCCTATCATGGACATCTCAAACTCTGTTTGCATAGAGTTAGCAAACCACTGGATAGATGATTCATTAGTACAACCAAAAATAATATCATCTACATAAACCAAAACAACTAGTAAACTATCACCTTTAGGATTAATGTAGAGATTATTGTCAACAATACCTTTCTTGAACCCTTTGTCTTGTAAAAATTTGTCCAGTCTATAATACCAAGCTCGTGGTGCCTATTTCAGTCCATATAAGGCCTTCTTCAGCTTGCAAACATGATTAGGTTTATCTATCAATGAGAATCCTTTAGGTTGTTCCATATATACTTCTTCTTCTAGATCTCCATTTAGAAATGTTGACTTAACATCCATCTGATAAACTTTAAAGTTCTTATGACATGAATAAGCAAGAAACATTTTGATGGCTTCCAATCTTTCCACTGGTGAAAAATTTTCATCAAAGTCCTGACCTTCAACTTGTGCATATCCTTTATAGACCAATCTGGATTTATTTCTAACTTGTCCTTTTTCATTCATTTTATTCTTGAACACCCATTTGGAACCTATTATGTTTTTATCTTTAGGTCTAGGGACAAGCTCCCAAGTATTGTTCTTCTCAATCTAATCTAGTTCTTCATTCATAGCTCTAATCCAATCATCATGCTTGCTAGCTTCATCAAAAAATTTAGGTTCAATCATAGATAAAAAATAAACATGAGATTGTTCTGAGTCTTTAATCAATTTCCTTCTTGTCTAAACTCCTTTATTTATATCTCCAATTATCTGATTTTCGGGATGATTCTTTTTAACAATTCTAAGAGGTGATTTTGCTTCTTTCTGTTGATTTGTGTCAGTTAGAGTATTTTTGTCTTCATCTGATTCAGATTCTTCTCTTTCTGACCCTTGGACCTGTTCATCTTCATATTCAACTATAACTTCTATTCTTGGTTCAGCACTACCTACATTCTTGACCGGGGTTTCTTCATCAAATTTTATGTCTATACAATCAACTAGTGTATGGAGTCTCTTATTGTAGCATCTGTACCCTTTACTATTTGTAGCATAACCCAAGAAGATACCTTCATCATCCTTGTCATCATATTTTCCAATATTTTCATCATTGTTCTTGATATAACATTTACTCTCGAAGACTTTAAAATGATTGATTGAAGCAGGTCTTCCAAACCATAGTTCATAAGGAGTCTTGTCACTGTGTAGCCTGAGATGAGATTTGTTAAGGATATGAACAGTTGTATGAATTGCTTCCACCCAATATGTCTGAGGTATGCTCCTTTCATTCATCATTGATGTTTTCATTTGTTGTATTGGCCTATTCTACCTCTCAACAACTCCATTTTGTTGTGGAGTCCTTGGAATTGTGTACTCTCTTTTGATCCCATGTTTATCACAGAACTCTTTGAAGTTCCCTGAACTAAACTCTCCTCCTCTATCAGACCTTACTGCCTTTAATCTTTTTCTTGTTTGATTCTCATTCAAAGCCTTAAAAACTTTGAATTTTTCAAATGCTTCAGATTTTTCTTTCAAAAAGGCAACCCAAGTTAGTCTAGAATAGTCATCAATAATCAACATAAAGTAATTTTCTTTTCCTGTACCTTGTTTCCTTGATGGTCCACATAAATCCATATGTACTAACTGGAGAGGTTTTTTTATTGAAGGAAAGTTTTTAGATTTGAACTGAGTGCGAGTAATCTTTCCTATCTGACAGGGTTTACAAACAGAGTCATACGACTTTGATATCTTTGAAAGATCTTTTACTGCCCCATTGTTTCTGAGTTTGATTATGTGATCAAAATTTAGGTGACCAAGTCTCCTATGCCACAACCAACTTTCATCATATTTTCTTAAGTGACATTCTTCTTTTTCTTCTTTTAATACATAGACATTGTTTTTTGTTCTTATACCTTTTGCAACTAGTTGTCCTGAATCCACAGATTTTATTCTACAGTCTTTAAAGGTAAAAAAACTTCACATCCTTGGTCACAGACTTGACTGACACTAAGAATATATGTTTCAAACCTTCTACATACAACACATCTTGAGATTTCCTTTTTCCATTACTCAAAATTACAATTCCTTTACCTTTTATCTTTCCTAGTGCATCATTTCCAAAAGTTACATTCCCTAATTTGCTATCACTTAGAGTTAGAAACTTACTTTTGTCTCTATTCATTTGTTTGGAGCATCCACTGTCAATATACCAGGGATTATTTTTTCTTTGGGCTGATAGCACTAGTCCACACTTGTCATCTACTTTCTTCTTCCAAACTTTGACATTTTCAGTAGTGGGGATCAAATCTGACCTGTAATTCTTTAAGTGACAGTCTGCAGCTTTATGTCCATAATTATGGTAGTTGTAACATTCTGGTTCACTGAATAATAGATCATAACGATTGCTATGCTTATAATTGTTGTTTCATTTCACCTATGTCCTTCTCCCAATCATCACATGATTTATATTCTGTGATTGTTTGTTGCTTGGTTGTCTCAATATTTGTTGTGGAAGATAGTTATTCATTGAATATCTTGATTGTTCATATCTAAATCTTAAAGAGCATTTTATAGCTTTGTGACCAAAATTAGAGCAAAAAAAACAATAACCATAGAAAAAATCTTTGTACCTTGAAAAAATCTGTCTTCTTTGAGGAGGTCGATTTCTTTCATGTCGATAATCTTTTTGATCTACAAATTCGGTTGTGGTGCTTTTTATTTCATTCCTTCTTGGTGGCTGATTTTCCTTGTTTGTTTCTGCAGAGTGACTGTTGTCAATGTTTGAGGATTTGACAAACTTGATAGGTTTTGTATTAATTGGATGGTCACTACTTGATCTTTCTTCATATCCCAATTCAGCTTTCAATTTTGAATTTCTTTGTTGATTTAGAATGGAGGTTAATCCTTCTAAGGCTTTAATACTTTGCAGATTTTGATGATACAATCCCTTAAACTTCTCCATTTTGTTTCTTTTTTTACTATCTCTTCTTCTAAGGCTTCACAACTGCCTTTCTTCTCTGACAACTGTTGTTTTAATATGTCTTCTATTTTCTTTGCCTCTTCTAATTTCACTTTCAGCGGGGCAAAGTCTTCATCAGGTTGTTTACTGTCTTTCTCAAACTGTATCAACAATTGTTTTTTCTTTATGTTCTTAATTATGAGTCTGTCAATTTCTTCCATTGCACTGATCGGTTCTCCTTCCATATCAACCACAGCTTCTTCATCATTATCATCACTGCCTATGCTTTTATTATCATAATCCTCTTTGGCCATAAGCATGAAGTCATTTTCCTTATCTTCACAGGAAGAGTCACTATCGGTGTCTTCTGGGGAATTGTCATTATTTGCAGCCAAACTTTTCTTATTATTATATTTATTGTATTTCTACTTCTTTTCTTCATCAGAGTTCTGGTCCTTTTTCTGATGGGGACACTTAGATGCAAAATGACCTGTTTTACCACAGTTAAAGCATTTGAAGGGAAACTTCCCTTGATATTTTCCTGATCCTTTCTTTAACCTTCTCACAAATTTTTCCTCAATATCATCTAATTCTGAATCAGTATTCTTGTCTTCTTTAAAATATGCTTCTCTAGTACTAGATTTATCTTTGTTAATTCTCATTTCATATGCAGCTAGAGTTCCTAGGAGTCGATCAATGGACAAAGTTTTAAGATCACTTAGTTCTTCTATTGTAGAGACTTTTGAATTAAATTTATCAAGCAGAGATCTTAAAATCTTCTGAACTAAAAATGGTTCTTCAATCTTCTCACCAAGACCCTTCATGGCATTTACAAGTTCTTCGACTCTTACAAAATACTTGCTAATTGTTTCATCTTCATTCATCTTTAGTTGTTCAAATTTCAATCTGTATGTTTGAAGTTTGGCATCTTTTACTTTCTCATTTCCTTCATAACTGTTAATAAGTTTATCCCACATTGCTTTGGCAGTTTCAAGATACATCACCTTTACAAACTCAGCTTCAGCAAGTCCATTCATGATAGCATTCATTCCCTTAGCATTAAAAATAAACTCTAACTTATCCTCCTTCGAGGCTAGTACAACAGGCTTTGTATATCCAGTCTCTACTACATCCCAAACATCAGCACCCAAGGCCATTAATTATGTTCTCATTCTAATCTTCCAGAAAGAAAAATTTGTTCCATCAAACAAAGGGGGCTTACAGGCTGAAGTCCCTTCATGACTTGTCATGTTTAATCTTACAAATCTATCTTTGAATAAAAGGAACCTTCTCTGATACCAATTGTTTAAATTACTAAGACAACTGTGAGCTGGGGGTGAATTAGTTGTTATTGTACTTAAACAATAATAAATCTATTGAACCATTCTTAAATTTTCTTCAAGTGACCATCAATATTATACAACATATAGACAATATAAATAATGAGCATCAGTCACACATAAGATATACACAGAGACAGTTTTCACAAGGAAACCCATAAAGGGAGAAAACCTCTTCTTCTTCAAAATGATAGGGAGTATTTTAAATTATGTACATCATCTATAATTAAGCACCAACTCAATGTGAGGCTACTACCTCTGTTTTACAAGCTCCAACTTGTTTAAGAGCACCAACTCTATGGTTTCTCTAGCACCCACTAGAAGGAAACACCAACTCCCTTAATGTTCCAACACCAACTTCCAGTTACACAAGCTCCAACCTGTATAACAGAGAACACTTGTTCTCCCTTGCACCACCCTGCCACCCTGGTTTCTCTGGCTGCAACCAAATGGAAGCTACAACTCCCTGTGTTCAAGATCCCACTTAAACCTCTAAGGACAACAGTCCTCCCTAGCACCTCCCAAACACCCTGGAATATAAATGAATAATTAAACAATCAACTACATAGATAAATCGATTCTTACCACTTCTTCTTTGTTCTGTAAATCTGGTCTTGTTCTAACTGTTCTACAATTCTTCTCTTCCTTTGTTTGTTCTGTAATTCTACTCTACTTCAACTTGTTCTGTCATTCTTCTTTGCTTCAAGTCTTTTCCTCATCTGTTACTCTTCTCTGAGTTTTATCTCACACTGCGCATCCTATGATTTTCCCTTTCTTACAGTTTAATTCATTTTTTGTCCAGAACAACAAACCATGCATAGTCTGTATATTTTTCTTTTATGCACCACCCCCACAACAGTTACACTTTGCATCTTCTTAGGAAAAATAAAATCATCTAAGCAACTAAAACGCCAACCGATCAAGAATCATGACTCAGCTTAGCTAACAGATTTGTAACTGATCAATTAACTATGAGATGGAACAGTAGCCCTCCGATCATATTCAAACTCACTTGAACTGTTGGATTAAGAATAAAGAATCTTGTGCCTATTTCTCCATTTCGTAATTCGTCATTTCAGGATCCATGTGGTGAAGCTTAGCACCTCTAGCTTCTTCCTCCATCTTCCAACGATGTGCCCAATGGTTGTGACCACGCACTTATGCATAAAGTTCTTTCGTGATTTCACATTTCGTGAATCTGGATATGAGGCATCTCAACTCGCCAAGTCGCGATCCCCAAAACTCCAAAATGGAGCTTATCTGAACTGACTCCTTCCCTTCTCGTGACCACCGATGGTGACCATAGGCTGTGCCAAAAAGGTGCTTCATATTTCGCAAGTTTCCGCACCATGCTTTGTTGACTCCAAGTCAGTGAAATTCCAATCCCTTGCCACTTGTCCTATGATTCGACAGTTCAGATATGATATTGATTCAATGGCTCAGATCACATCGCTATTTTGACATTCTTGTGGTTATGTTTCTTGCCTCTCCAAGTCATGATTCATGAAACTCCGAAATGGAGTCAGATCAACAATCCAGATCACACCTTGATCTGACGGTTGCTATTAAATCATGATTTCGGTGGTTATGTTTCTTGCCTCTCTAAGTCGCGATAGGCGAAGCTCCGAGATGGAGTTTAGATCAATGGTCCACTTTCTTGGTGATTCGACGGTCCTGATCTTTTCGCAATCTCGTATCTCATTGTTCCTTAGATGCAGGTTCTCATCACTCCAAGTCGCGATAGGAGAGACTTTGAGATGGAGTTGGATCAAAAGTCCAGAACAAACCTCGATCTAATGGCTAAGATAGTTTCGCAATTTCGCATATCGCGAATTCGAGAGGTTAGGGAACCCTGTTCCTTTGACTTTCTAGTCAGTGACATGATGATCTTTCACCACGTGTCCTACCTGAAGATGGATGGTCCTCCTTCTTTCGGGATTTTGTGAGCCCGCTTCTCCTTGCACTTTAATGAACGTGCATGTTCTCCCTAATCCAACGATGGTCGGAACTTATGCTTAGATCTGACGCTTGAGATCTTTCCTCCTCTTCTGCGCATTCTTCTTGTCTACAATCAGATCTGATGGTCCTCCTTCTTTTCGTAATTAAAATGGGATCCAATGATCAGAAATATTGCTTCTCCTCCCAAGCTTACTTTTTTCCGCTTACTCTGATTTTACCATCGATGATCTGCCAAAAATCCTCTACACTATATCTTTTGAGCTTATTCGAATCTTCTTTGCAGTGTCTTCTCATAATTCCCATCTATTACATACTTTTTGTACTCATGCCATCTTCATTGTTGTACTTGCCATCAATGACAAGCATACAAGCATGTGTTGTCTATTAAATATTTTCCAACAACACCAAAGTAGTAGCTTGACACAGGCATTGACTTTCTGGTGTCTACCAAAGTGGGGAACCTTCATTACATTTAGCAGAGTGGACTACGTGAGGTTCATAGTCCACGATTGGGGGATTATCTTTGAATTCTTCCCCTTAGTTCTGGTCAGGTACTTATGTGGGGGGAGCATGTTATAGACTTTGTGATCACTGAGGTTGAAGTCTCTAAACTTCAACACTGCAATATTATCTTGGTCTGCTCGAACTACGCGTATCCCCTTCAGGAGGTATGTCGTAACCAAGGTGTATTTGAAATATCTAGGCACATTATCTCGATTTACTGTGCCACTCAGAGGTGGTATATGGGCAGGTACTATGTTCAGGATCAATTTGTCATTCGCTAGATCATCCATGTGCTTGGTTCTCTTTTCATCTGATGATTACGATGGTCTGGCTCCACGAGAATTGGACGGAGATGTTGGCAATCCTCTCATTGATGATGCTTGTACACCTGTAGACATCGACATGACTCTTTCAGTCATGAGGTCAATCAGAACTTCTTCAATAACTTTCTCTATAGTGCTCAACTCATCCAACATACACACTCGAGGCTAACAATCTCAGGTTTGGAGGGTAACTTAGACACAGTAATGGGATAGAGAGAAATAGCATGATGATCACTGTGAAAAATCAACTTAGTCTGCGGGCTCAAAATCGCGATTGGAAAAATTGTTTTCGGGGCATGGCACGACGGGGTAAATAGGTAACTCGGCAACAGGTCGCTTGCAACAGGTATGAATCCTTTATTAACTCTATTATGTCCATTATGGTGTGGTCACAATGGTCAGATGGTGAGTTGTCTATCCATAAATGTATTTCTACCCATTCAGAGCATTGGTCTAATGGTTATAATGTCCTCAATGGATATATTTCTTTGCCATGGCGAAGTGCCATGTGTTGTTGTTCTGATATCCCAGCGAAGCTCCAATTATGCAAATTTTCATTTTGTGAGGTTCCCTCTAGAACCTTCTGCAACTTGTCAATCTTAGCTCTCTTCTTACTTATATTTCTAGCCTTCTTCCCAATGAGCTTCATATCGGTATGCATTTTTCCATTCTAATTCTTATCTTCTTTTGGCATAGTTACTTCACATTGTTGAGATTGTTTCCTAAGATTCGAGGGTGATCCTTCTTCTTTATCTGGAATAGGTACTTCAATCCTTTGTGGGTCTTCTAGTGTTCTTGCAACTTTGACATCTAGGTCTCTGGTGTTAAATAGCTTCGATCTGTTCTTCTATTTTTCAATCAAGTGTGTGATCCTTCTAGACATGAATTCTTTTAACCCTTGCTTCTTTTCTTCTAAAAATTATTCTTCTTCTTGCCTTCTGTCTTGATCTCTTTCAATCCAAGGTTTTCCTAGTAGCATGGTAAATGGGGCACTGTTCTCAATAAATTTAATAATCTCAAAATATTCCTCTGTCGAAGTTTCATTGGCATTCATAGGTATCCGGGAAAGCTTTCCACATAGGTTTATCATATTTCCTTTGAATAGTCCTATTCTTTCTAATGAAGGAATCATAGCAGGCCTCCCTATAGATTCCCAAGTTCTTTATGTCATGATATTCACATGTGTTTCCTCATCTAGAACACAATCAATGTCATAGTCTCCTATTCTTGCTTCAAAGCATTATTTTTCTTTGAAGATCTTTGATAATCGAACATGTCGGTGGTCATTCAGGGTTTCTTTCATCTGTAGCAATACTTTCTCTAATTCTTTCTGGGATTTTGTCATAATATTAGTTTTTGGATCTGTCCTAAGGTTTTCTTGTCTCATGTTTATTTCTTCAAGCTTAGCAGTCATTCTAGGACAATCCAATGCTTCATAGTCCATAGCTTTGCAACAAATACAACTAGGTCTTCTCCCAAGTAATTCCTTATCGAGATGTCTCGGTCTTCTGCAACTGTAATAGAGGGTTAATCCTCTCTTTCCCTTAAATGATCCCCAACCTTTCCTGTACTGCCTGCTAGGATCATGGTATCTAACCTGCAAACATTTCTTTCTAGGATGTTGCATACACTTATTAGTCCAAACATTCTTTCTATGCATAGTTATAACATATTTTTCACTATTCTTATAAGATCTACTCATATCAAATCTTCTTTCATCTACTAGCACCCTAGTTTTCGAGCTAGGATATAATCTATGAAACATACCTAGATCCATATTGTTGAAACACAAATTTCCACTTATCTTACTTCTACAAAGCACAAAGCTTTCAGATCTAGAACTTTTTAATATTCTTACCTTTATCATAGAACAGAGCTTTCAGATCTTACCCCTTTTAATCACAATTTCTCACTTTTACCTTTCTGAGAGAACAAATATTTCATATCTTACCTCTTTTCTTTAGATCAGACTTCTTTTCCTTAGCACAGAGCTTGTCAAACTAAGTAGAGTATTGGGCACTAGAGCAACAGATCTACACACAGAGCTTTCACAATTTCAGGTACAATTTCAGGTCGTATATTTGCTTATAGCTTCTTCTTCCTTAGTTCCCAGCATCACATCTTTAGTTCCAGCAATGGAACCATCTGTTGGCACAGGGTAGACCCAGGGTTCAATGCTACAACAATGCACCAACAAAACCCTAACTATCGTCCCTTTCGACAACACCTGCGAAGAAGATGAAGTCTCACCCGAGGTAGAGGAAGGGGTGGTTGCAGGAATCAGGTGTCTTCAACCTTAGATGGGACATATATATGTGATTATAATACTTGATAGAGTACTTAGCACCATTAGTTCATTATTATTTAACCATTATCTACTTCGCAGAGAAAACAGTGCATCGCAGCATTCACCCTGATCTAATCTATTCAAGCACTTAGCATAGATAAATGGATAAGATATAGAAGATTCAATCACTAATTACATTCACCTATGTCAGGTCTAACATCCAGATTCATCATAAGCACAAAGCATAAACAGATCTATCTATCTATCTCTTTATATCAAAGCACTTAGCAAGTAAATATATAAACACATCAAAATATTGCACAGAGCAGAATAACACAGTATTTACGTGGTCCACCCCCACCCTGGGGATATTTCCACCAAATCTTATTATTTATTAGCTTCAATCAGTCATTTAGATGCACAGAGCCACAAAAAAAACCCTACTTCGCATAGGACAGGAGATCTGCATGCACCTCACCAAATCCTCCTTCCCCGGGCTAGGTCTAGCACAAAGCCTTTCACAGTCAGTTACAACCACTTTCACTTAGCTCTACAAGTTTCTCACAATATGCACAGAGCATCTACAAACCATACTTACACTTAGCACTTAACTTATCGGCCTCCTACTTATGTCACCTAGATACTTATTTATACTTTACAAAATAGGCCTAAACATGGGTAAACCCATGGGCCGACATCCCATACCCGTTACATAATCCCTAATCCCAAAAAGGACCCAAAAAGGGGCCGAGATCCCATGATCTCTTCTTCGTCTTGCGCTCCATCTTCGACAGGTTGTCAAAGTCCCAAAATAGGTCAAACTTGACCAAGGATCTCCCAAAACTTGGTCAAGGGCCAACAAGGGATGAATGTGAAAGAGGTATATCTCCAAGAAGACCTTCTATATCCAGGTATCAAATAAGCTACAAACATTGTGAAGAAAACAACTTAAGAGAATACTATGATCAGTTAAGGCATGAATTCAAAAGGATTACATGACAAGGAGGATGACTTGCTCCCAAGTATCAAAGTTTACTTCTTGGTTATTATTTTACTTGTAATAAATTTGGACATAAATTTGTAGATTGCAGAGCATATGGAATAAATGCTCAAACAATAGATGTTTATGTATCCCCATACAATATTGAAATTTAAAAATTCCATAACTATGGACATATAACTATTGATTGTAGAATTATGATGAAGCCTTCCTTGAAGGAAAACACTAATATCAGATACAACAAATTTTGGAGAAGAAAGAAAAAATAATAAGAACAAGTGAATGAACTCCCATAGATCATACTCATAGGATTTACAAAATTGACAAATCACGATGAATCTGCAAGCAAAGAGGAAGATATCATAATTTAGAATGATGATCCTGCCACAGAGAAGATTGTTCTAAGCCATCCATCTTGGAGACTCTCAGTAATGTGAATATTGAAGAGGGGGATTCTAAGCAGCAAATATTATAGATTGAAGACCTATCTTTCCAACAATTTGAAGTGTTTGCATATTTGTGAAAGGAATATTTTGAATGGTCTGATGACATATGTATAGAATGTCTCATGATAGATTGGTTGATTAAGGATCGGGTTTCAGAACTCATCCCATGTAGACTTATAGAGTTTGATTTGAATATAGAGCAGACTAGTGGACATATTTGATTCAACTTGAGAAGAATAAATATGTGGTGATCAGTTGCAGCAGATTGGTCAACATTATGTGAAGTGAGTCAAGGACATTTTTTTGACATATGGAGAGCGATGAATTCATGAGATATTTGGTAGGTCGAGAAGACAATACTTAACTTGAACCAAAGAATATACATGATAGTAGATGAAAACATGAGATCATGAGTAATTGTAGAAAGATATATAGACTCATTGTCATTGTCATTAAGAGGAATGCTCAGTAAAGCATATGAATAAAAAAAGAATCATATTGACAAGTCAACCCATCTATTCATGGGAAGGCAAGTTGTGAAAGGTACAAAAAGACAGGGGGAGAGAACCCGTCAAGAGGATTATTACTTTAAAAGGGATATTGTTGAATTATTATGCCATTGATGTTAGCTCAGTGACGACATGACAATCCATGAATATTTGAAGTCATTTGATGAAGGAAATTTGACATGAATGCTTTTAATATATGACATTAAATTACACTGGGAAGTACCAATGGACAATAAGCCTCAGAAGAAAGGAAAGGAAGCATCATGAAAAGAAGATAGGGGGAGATAAATCATCAGGGGGAGTTACCATTTTTCATTGATGTCAAATGGGGAGATAAAGAACAAAATCATAAGAGAAAGATTAGACGCATGTAGACAAGGGGAGAAATGGTCACAGGGGGAGTATGAGTGTTTCCATTAATTCCAAATGGGGAGATTGTTGGAAATTTGGTTTTCATTGATGCTAATCCTAGAAGAAGTCTAGAAGACTCTAGAAGTAATGGGTGTATTTGAAGAAGTCTCCAAAGTGGTCTCTTTATGGTGTATCTTTAAGCATGGCCCTCATAGGAAGATGCTTTGAAGAAGTCTACAAGAATCCCTAGAAATATAGTTAAGTATTTAATTGGATAAGAATCCCCAGAGGTGTGGTCATGAATCCCAAAGTTGATTGAAGAAAAAGAGTATGAAGGACATTGCAAATGCATGCAAAAAATACATTGATTGATATTCCTCATCAAGTCGTCTCCAATGGTAGGTGGAATGCCATGTGGTTCCTCACGATTGAGGAGTTATTCCCTCTTAAATATGAAGCCCAAAAGTATTGTCAGGAAGCTCAAGAATTTATAAGTTGGCCCTAAAGGAGAAAAAGTTGTTGCAAACAAGAAGTTACAAGTCAACTCAAGGTCAAGTAAAGAAGGTGATTGGAATGGTATAAATACACATTAAGAAACTCTCATTTTTATCATTCAATATTTGATCTCTTAGCACAATCTTGGCAGTGAATTTCAAAGGGAAGATGATGTGAAGAAGGATGAAATTTCAAGGCAAGATGAAGCCTTGTGATGATGTTTTATAAGGTATGTTCGTTAAAGGTCATATTTCCATCTTCCCTACAAAAAAAATTCAAGAATTATTCAGATATAGAAACTTGGAGGTTGTTGAGAAGACATATCAAGGTGTATATGTTATGAATTTCAGCTTCTGGGTCATTTTAGTTTTGGAGATACACTCTATGGAATATAAGGTTTTTGACTAGTCATGTAACTAGTCTCAACTAGGTGTTCCATGTAAAACAATCATAACTTATTCATAGAGGATCCAAATTCTATGAGACAAATTTAATTGGAAAGAGTACATTCTATAGTATGTTTTTGTGAGTTTCGGAATTATATATCAAATATTGAGTGTGCGGCATGTTGTACAATTTCACTCCCCAAAATAGGACAAATTTCAGGAGTTCTGCCATATTCAGTATATCTCTTTCTCAGTGACAATTCAAGGTACGAAATTTAAGTGATTTCAAAGATGATATCGAAGAATATTGGGTACAAGTTTTATATTTTTATTCATTACAAGTATGAAGTTATACTTTTTGGAAGCTAATGTTTGTGACTAATCTAGAAACTTGTCCTAAACAGGTATTTGAGATAAATTTAAGAAGTGAAGTTGGGGTTTATATGTGGACCCATGTGGACCTAAGATATTTATGTGAACCTAGTTTCTATGTGGACCTAGCTTGATGATTTTGATGTATAAGTTGCGGTGGATCTATTTTTTATGATGATGATGTACCAGTTATGGTGTATCTATTTTTGATGATGTTGATGTATGAGTTATGGTGTGTCCAGTTTTGATAATGATGATGATATATCAATTATGGTGTATCCATTTTTTATGATGATGATATATCAATTGTGGTGGACCTGTTTTTTGATGATGATGATGTATCATTTATGGTGTACTCAGTTTTAATAATGATGATGATGTATTAGTATGAGCAACAGTTACAGTGACAGGTTGAGTTAGGTTTTGTATCAGTATCATCGAAAGTTATAGTGACAGGTTTATTTTGGTTTTGTATTAGTATCAGTGATAGGTTGAGTTTTTTTTTTGTATCAATATTAGTGACAGTTACAGTGGCATGTTGAGTTTGGATATGTATCAGTGATAGTTACAGTGACAGGTTGAGTTTTCTTTTGATGATGATGTTGTATCAGTGATAGGTTGAGTTTAGTTTTGATGATTATGATGTATCAGTGACAACAACAATGATAGGTTGAGTCTCACACTTATATTTTTGGGAGGAAGGAAGGGGAAAGAAAAGGGGGTTGAAGCTTCCTTCTAGTTGGAGCTGGAAAATCTAGGGAGTTGTAGCTTCCTTTAGGTTGGAGCCTATAATTCAAGAGGTTGGAGCCTCCTTCTAGTTGGAGTTGGATAATTCATGGAGTTGTATCTTACTTCAAGTTGGAGCCTATAAATCAGGAGGTTGGAGCCTCCTTCCAATTGGTGTTGGAGAATCTAGGGAGTTGGAGCTTCCTTCAGGTTGAATCCTGTAAATAGGGGGTTGGTGCCTCCTTGTAGTTGGTGCTGGAGAAGTTTGGAAGATGGTGCTTCTTGTGGATGTAATATTCAAGATATATATTAAAAATTGTTCCATGGTTTTCTCCCATTTGGTTTTCCACATAAAACTCTTGTGTATTGTGCATCTGTGTTTATATGTTTATGATATGTTAAATGCAATAATAAATTAATGGAATTGTTGATAACTTAATGTTTACATGTTGTGATTAAAAATGGTAAAAAGTATTCATTATTGATTCACACCCCCTCTCAATATTGGTGAATGTTCCAACAGTCTCTTGTCCCCTACAATTTTTGACATATACATTGATAAGTTAGAAGAGTGTTTCGAAGAAGCAGGTTGTGTCTGCCCAACTCTCACTGGTATAATCATCAATCTTATTATTTATGTTGATGATATTGTTCTTATGGTGAGGAGTCCCCATGATCTTGGAGAGAAACTAAGAATCCTCAGAGATTTTTGCTCTAATTTGGGTATGACTGTTAATACTGACAAAACAAAAGTCATGATCATTAAATCCAATAAGATAACATATGATACTTTCACATATGACAACAACAACTTGGAGGAAGTGAATTCATATAAATATCTTGGAATTGTTATTCACCATAATCTCAACTAGAATTATAGCATTGAGAAAAGAATAAATGGAAGATGGAAAGCTTATTATGGGCTTGAAAACAATTGTAAATTGATTGATCTTTGTATATGGGATAAGAAAAAAATCATCTTTGAGACTCTTGTTACTCCTATTATTATGGATGTAAATTTTGAGGATGTGGTATCTCTCAAGAATTATAGAGAAAGATATAGTAAATCCAAAATATTTTTATAACCTATAATATAGAAATTAAAGGAAATTCACCCTATCATATCCTCCTCTTATAGGAAATCATTTCCCCCATTGAGAGCACATCTATGACTAGATACCTAATGTATAAGAACAAGTTAAACAACATGGAATATAAGAGGCTTCCTAAAATATCTTAAAACTCCAGCCACAACTACCTTTGATTCAAGAAGATGGCATAAATATGCCTAGTCTTGGCTAACCCATTAGGTAGTCATGGAAGAGACCATTTTTCAAAATAAGGATACTTTTAAGAATATCATTAAATAAAATGTAAGGAGAAAATGTGGTGTAATAAAGAGTTAGAGGAAAAAATAAAATTAAGGTATTATGAGGTAATCAACCCTAATCTAGAAAATCAAAATTATCTCTCCATTTTGACAAGTGTAAAGAAAAAAATAAGCATTTCTAAAATAAGAACAAATTCTCATGAGCTCCATTGTGAAATCGTGCATTGGAAAATTCTAAAAACGCCATGGTACGAAAGACTGTTGTTGGCATAGGGGAATAGCTAGGGTTCAACGCTCAAGAGCACACCAAAGAAAACCTAACTACCGGCCCTTTTAGCAACACCTGTGAAGCAGATGAACTCTCACCCAAGGTAGAGTCAGGGGTGGTTGCAGGACTCATATGTCTGCAACCTTAGCTTGGACACCGATCTGTGATTACAAAACCTTTACAAATCACTTAGCAATTATAGTTCATTAATATCCATCCTTAGTTACAACGCAGAAAAACCCTAATAACAGAGCAACGCAGTATTCACATAGATCTGATATATTCAAGCACTAAGAACATCAACATAGATTAGATCTATCATTCATTCACATTATTCAGCACTAAGCATATATTAGTCCCCTAAGCATTTAATCACATAAACAAGAGAACAAACATAAAGCAGAAAGCAACCACAACATGGGATATACGTGGTTCACCCCCAGCCTGGGGCTACGTCCACCAACTCTTCTTCTCTTTTATTGACTTTTGTCAATATTCTACATGCACAGAGCCATGCGATCTTATTCTGCAGAGGACGGGAGATCTACACACACTTTTCTAGATCCTCCTTCCCCGATTTACAACACAAATCCTTTCGATAGTCTCTTACAATCACTTGCACTTAGCTCTACAAGTCTCACAAAGTATGCACGAAGCATTACAATCCACACTTGCACTTATCACTTAGCACTTAGCAAGGTACCAAAATACCTTTCCCCCTTTGTTCTTACCTCACCTAGCCTTCTATTTATACATTACAAAAAGGGCCTAAACATGGGTAAACCCATGGTTTGACATTCCCATACCCGTTACATAGCCCAAAACCAAAAAATCCCTAAAAAGGGACCGAGATCCTATGATCTTTGCTTCGACTTGCGCTCCTCCTTCGACAACCTGTCGAAGTCCCAAAATAGGTCAATCATGACCAAGGTTGCTCAAAACTTGGTCAAGGGCCAATAAGCCCCCAATACTCACTTGTGACTTTTCCCGAGTCACATTGATATAGGTAGCTCTACTTCAAAAGCCTCAAGCTTGGCTCCAGCTGCTTCGACTTGTTGTTGCACCACGACCTCCTGCTCAACGAAATCTTGGATAACTGCTTTGTTGACAGGTCCCTTGAAGCAGTGTTCAGCTGCAGTGACGACTTTCTCCAGTTCTACTCCTCATCCTTCAATCTCTGCAAACAGTTGGCAAGCCTTGTCCTATATTGATTGGAGCCTCTGAGTCACTTTCATGACTTTGCTTTGAATGGTGTGTACCTATTGTTGAGTAGTGAGTTGTTCTTGGGATCAATTCATCCTCTTGATTGCTGACAGGGGCTTGGACTGCACCTGTAATGTTTATTCTTACCTCTTTGCCTCCTAGAGTTGTGACTCCAGTGCCTTCAATTCAGGATCCTCAGTGAGTTTCTCATAAGTCTGGGTAGTATGATCACTTAGTTGTTTACATTCCATGGTGAGGGCCTTGATTCTCTCAACTACACTTCGAGAAATTGCTTCTCTTTGATCTCATACATCCAGCGGAGTGTTGGGTACTATTCGTAGGTCCAGATCTATGATTCTCTGTTGTAGCTTCTAGATAACTTACGCAAGTTGTGTTACTTGATGTTATACTGGTTCTTTTGCTTTTTTATCTAAGCCTATCACAGAGCGAAGTTCTCTACTGACTGCTTCTTTGACTCCAAGCTGCTCTACAAGAAACTACTCTTTCTCATGTTGGATTTTTTCTTTCTCCTCTTCAAAATTTGTCTGGAGAGAAACCTTCTCCTACTGCGCAACTCAAAGTTTCTCTATGACTACTTTTTACACTTGCCCTAGGGCCTCTATGGCCTGTTTTGTTTCTTCCTGTGTGCGATGAAGGGGAGCTTTGGTCGCATCATCTATTTTGTGGAGTTGGGTAGGCTCATCTCCCAACTCTAGTGCTTCTGATGGTAGGGGTGCAGTGCATATTGCACGGCTGGATTGAAGGGCCTGTTGTACCCCTCTAAGTTCAACCTCGATTCTATCGTACATCTCTTCTTTCTTGGCTTCATGTTTCTACAAGATGTCCTACGAGGCATCTGATATAGCTACGATGATGAAGTTGAATTCATTGACCGTGAGCACAGTTTGAATCTTGGTTTTGCTTTCTCTTGACTTCTTTTGTGAGGTGGGTTTCATGGGGGAAACCTTTCTTTTCTTCGAGGAATCTGCCTCATCGATAGGATCCCTAGGCAGTGTTACGTCTTGATCCGTAGGATCTTTTAATGACTTATGGTTGAGTTTTAATTTTGCATGCGTTAATTAACCATTTGAGAAACTTAGTGAAAGAATGAGGAAAAAAGAGGAATTATAACAGCCATATACATATGTGTAGATCTGAAATGCAATAAAATACAGCAAACCATAACACGCAGATTGATAACGGAGTTCGGCACAACTTTGCCTACGTCTCTGGGCCTTTTCTCTATGGGGAAGGCTTCTTTAATTCTGTTCAAAATATCAAAATTACATCGCTACAATTCCAAATGGCTACAAGACTGATCTGGTCATTTTCTTCCAGATCTCTAGAACCATGCAAAGAAAACGGCACGCGAGACGGACGTCCGGAGCTCCCAAAAATGGTCCAACAGCGTCTCCTCCTCAAAAGATTTTTTACATCAAAATGGATTTTTCTTGGTTACCCTTCCGTATAAATCTACTCTGACTGCTCCAATGGATTTAGAGCATCCAAAAACCCCTATCTGGGCTCTTTCAGCACCTCAATTGGTCAAAAAATGAAGAAGTTATGCCTCCTGGAAGTTTTCCCCTTCAAGCTTGTTGTCACTGGTTCTACAAAACCCACTCTTCTTCATAAACCTAGCACACACGCTTATTTAAGCGCAAAAACCTGGCACCGGGTGCAACCGTGCCAATGGTGCAAATCGTAGAACGGTTAGGGCACCTCCAGCCCCTAACCACCGAGCACCTGGGCACATGGGGTCCATATGACCGTGTGTATTTGGAAAAAAGAGCTTTAACCGTTACAACCAAACTTAAGCCCCTCTGCTCCAGTCGTGGGCATATGCAATACCATATAACCACAGCATAAAATCCACGCGCGCCCATAGAACAAGGGGTATGGCCATATGGTATAACTATACAACCACAGGCCAAACAATTAAACCCCCGACGCCATTTAACCGGAGGGCACATGGAATATGAATAGAACCGCGGGTTTTAAACTTACCCCGCGCATGAACCAATGCAGGGTATGGTCATATCAACGCACAAAACTGTGGGTTAGGGATAAGCCCCGGCCCGACCCCACACCATTTAAAACAAAACTCAACATTAAATATTTTACAAGCCATATATCCAACAAGGAACAAGATATGGTACAATGGTCGAGCAGATTTGTGAAGATTTAGGCGGTGGGGAGGTCCGGGGGTCGAACCCCGTGGCCTCCATAAAATTTTAATAAACAACCAACCATACCCATAACATGGTGCCACGTGGCAGCCCATGACTGGGCCACGTGGCACCTCAAATTGACCAAATAATTGCCACGTGTCGCAATGTGATTCGTTGAAATCTGCCAATAGATGACTGCCACATAACTTTTTCCAGGTCACCGTATGGATTCTGCCACGTCACCTGTATGGCCTCTGCCACGTCAGCCTGTACGGACTGCCTAGTCAGCATTTTTTTTGCCTGTTTGACTTTTCGAACATAACGCGGTATCTTCTCCATACGGAGTCTGTTTGACAAAGTAAATATACCGCCGGAATCAGGAAGACGAGATGGACGCAATGGTGTTGGTTTCGTCAAATTCTGAGCACTTTCATTTTTGAGCATTTTTCAAGCCCTATCAGGCTTCTGGATCCAATTTTGGATCACACCTCCCCACAATAAGACCTTTTGGTCCCCAAAAGGTTACTGACCAGTCAACAAGCTCGGGATAGGCCACCCGACTTGCTCTCTGTCTCTGAACTCAGTCCTGTGCACCTGTCTCATCAAGATCAACTGTAACACAATCATGACAACTGACAGTATATTGTTAGCCATTTGAACCCTGTTACATCTTACTGAAGCCACTATCATCCATGTAGAAAACATTGCTAATGACAACATCAAAAAGATGACTGCAAATGAGCTCATATACTTAAAATATCTGCACGACATGAGCTTATCTTGAAGCAACTTATGATTTATTTTCCATTCAACAACCATATTTTGTTATTGCTTAAGATCAATTACTTCATTTGAAACAATTATTGGTTTGTTGCATGCTTGCACTGCATTCGTTAATTGTTCCCTTGTTTGAAGTGTTTTATTTGCTTTAACACGATGAGCATGAACCACATAATCATGACCTGCTTTAG
>ML789299.1:462037-480964 GCA_009831015.1 Picea engelmannii
TAATGTGTCTATCTTAGTGTGTCGCATAATTACCCTTATATGAAACAAGTTGCTTCTACAATCAATCTCTTCACCATTTTTACCTGTCATACCAACCAATGAAATCTTTAACTCATCACCTGAATCCGATCCCAAGTCTGTGGGTTTTGATGTCGTTTCCACTGTTTGCGTTCCCTTCTTTTCTTTGAACCACTTTGGCCTCTTCTCGGGATGCAACTGCCAACATCTGTCCTCAACATGTCCCTCTTTATTGCAATGCTTGCAAGAGGGATTTTCTTCCTTCTTTGACACTTCATTTTCTTTCTTTCCATTGCCATGCCTTTTCCTCTTGTCCTCTTTCCTCAAAGACGACAATTCCCCTGACACACCTGTTTTCCCTGCTTCAATATACATAGCTTGAACAGAAACCTCATCAAGGTTAGTTGGTCCAAACATGAAAACAGTGTTTCTAATATGCGCAGGAAAACCTCCTATATACTTCATAAGGGTTTCTTGTGTTTGCAAAGGAATGTCTAACATTAATGCCATTTTTCGAAATCCATCAGTGTATTCTTGCACTGTTTGTCCTTTTCTTAGTTTTAAAGATTGTCATTCAATTGTTTCTTTTTCTTTATAACCCAAAGGATATAATTGTTTCCTAAGTGCAGAAATGAAATCCTTCCATGATGGAAATACATGACCCACATTTTGTGTTCCTTTTTGCAGCTTGCTTTTCCACCAGATAAGAGTTGTACTTGCAAGTCTCAAAGATGCCAAATGGATTTGTGTGGCCTCATCCTTGATCTGTTGCACACTACAGTATACCTGCATCTTCCTGATCCAGTTATCAAGTTTTTCTGCAATTACTTCACCATCATATATGGGCAACTCAAATTTTACATCAAGTTTTAACAATGGCATTTCATGTTTATTCTTATGAACATTTTTCTTTCCACTAGATTTAGAACTTGAACTTGAAGAAGAAGGAGAAGAAGGAGGTGTTCATGGAGGTGAAGGGGGAATCTGAGGATGGTCCTCTTCCTCTTCACTTTTTCCCTTTGAAGAATCTTCATACAAAACTTTGGTGATACCGTAACTGTATACAGTTTTTTAATATTTCAGAAGTTTAAATATTTTATTATTTGGATTTTTTTTTGGTAATTATCTCTAGAATTTGGTGATACCATTTTATTGTTTTGTTAAGAAATGCTCAAGTAATTTTATATAGTCTTTTAATGTTGGAGAAGTTTAAATGTTTTATTATTTGGATTTTTTTTTTTTTTTGGTAATTATCTCTAGAATTTGGTGATAAAAGAATTGTTTAATTTGTATGTTTTATTGCAAAAATGGATTAGGCACCCTAAAAAACTCTTATTGCAATTGAATTGTATATGTTTCAACAATTTTTTTTTAACTTTTAACAAAATTTTAAGTATAAATGATCAAAAAAAATGACCAGAAAATATCCAAAACTTAACATATTTAGTCTAAAGATGTAATTTTTCACAATTAGACATAATGTTGAGAGTGTTGAGAGAGTATCATACAAAACTTTCACCATCTCCGACATAGAAAGGAATGTTTTCCGGAACTCTTTCTCATCCTGAGAAATCCCTTCTTCCGATGCCATCTTCTCGCTGTGAGAAGCTCTTCTTCTCAATCCAATTAATGGATTCTCTGCAACAAGCTCGCCTTCACCACGCTGTAATTTTCCCTGGTTAACATGCAACTCAAATCCAAATGTTAACTAGCTTTCATACCACTTGATCCGTAGGATCTTTTCATGACTTATGGTTGAGTTTTAATTTTGCATGCGTTAATTAACCATTTGAGAAACTTAGTGAAAGAATGAGGAAATAAGAGGAATTATAACATCCATATACATATGTGTAGATCTGAAATACAATAAAAGACAGCAAACCATAACACGCAGATTGATAACGGAGTTCGGCACAACTTTTCCTACGTCTCCGGGCATTTTCTCTGTGGGGGAGACTTCTTTTCTGTTCAAAATCTCAAAAGTAAATTGGTGCAATGTCAAATGGCTACAAGACTGATCTAGTCATGTTCTTCCAGATCTCTAGAACCATGCAAAGAAAACGGCACATGAAACGGACGTCCGGAGCTCCCAAAAATGGTCCGACAGCGTCTCCTCCTCAAAAGATTTTCTGCATCAAAATGGATTTTGCTTGGTTTCCCTTGCGTATAACTCTACATTGACTGCTCCAATGGCTTCAGAGCATCCAAAAACCCCTTTCTGGGCTCTTTCGGCACCTCAATCGGTCGAAAAACAAAGAAGTTATGCCTCCTGGAAGTTTTCCCCTTCAAGCTTGTTGTCACTGGTTCTACAAAACGCACTCTTCTTCATAAACCTGGCACACACACTTATTTAAGCGCAAAAACCTGGCATTAGGCGCAACCGTTCCAATGGTGCAAACTGTAGAACAGTTAGGGCACCTCCATCCCCTAACCGTCGAGCACCTGGGCACATGGGGTCCATACGACCGCGCGTATTTGGCAAAAAGAGCTTTAACCGTTACAACCAAACTTAAGCCCCTCCGCTCCAGTCATGGGCATATGCAATACCATAAAACCACGGCATAAAATTCGTGCGTGCCCATAGAAAAAGGGGTATGGCCATATGGTATAACTATACAAACATGGGCCGAACAATTAAACCCCCCGCGCCATTTAATCGGAGGGCACATGGCATATGAATAGAACCGTGGGTTTTAAACTTACCCCACGCATGAACCAACGGAGGGTATGGTCATATCAACGCACAAAACCGTGGGTCGGGGCTAAGCCCCGGCCCAACCCCACGCCATTTAAAACAAAACTCAACATTAAATATTTTGCAAGCCATATATCCAACAAGGAACAAGCTATGGTACAATGGTCGAGCGGATTTGTGAAGATTTATGCGGTGGGGAGGTCTGGGGGTCGAACCCCATGGCCTCCATAAAATTTTAATAAACAACCAACCATACCCATAACATGGTGCCACGTGGAACCTTACCATTGACCAAATAATTTCCACGTGTCGCAATGTGATTCACCGAAATCTACCAATAGATGATTGCTACATAAATGTTTCCATGTCACTGTATGGATTCTGCCACGTCACCTGTACGACCTCTGCCACGTCTGCCTATACGGACTGCCCAGTCAACATTTTTTTTGCCTGTTTGACTTTTCGGATAGAACGCAATATCTTCTCCATATGGAGTCCGTTTGACAAAGTAAATATACCGTCGGAATCAGGAAGACGAGACGGACACAATGGCATTGGTTTCGTCGGATTCTAAGCACTTTCATTTTTGAGCATTTTTCAAGCCCTATCAGGCTTCTGGATCCAATTTCGGATCACTTCTCCTTGCTTATGTTGATCTTATTTTCCATTGGTCTCTTCTCTATCTACCTCATCATCACCTCCTCATCCAAGTGATACTGAAGCAGTTTCATCTAATGCACTGCTCAAGTTTTGTACTTCTTCGGTCTTCCTCCTTTTGTAAGTTCCACATGTGTCGTGTTCTTTGTAAGTGGCCTCCAAGTTGCCAAGTAGTTCGGGATCAAACATTTCTAGGGGGTCAGTAGTGATAAGGAAGTATGATGACCAGTCTTTGATTATCTCTTCAATGTCCTCCTTTGTGAGCTTATAGTATGATCGAAGCTCTTGTTTATGCTTTGATGGCCCTTTTCAATTGTACATAGTATGTAAGGGATATTGTGTTCAATTGCCACTATTTTCCCATATCGCTCGAGTACTAGAGCGTGGTGAAATTCGTAGTGAGTGGTTCGAACGGTTCAATGGTTGGGAAGGTTGCACCTTCCGGCATTTCCCAAGTAGTAAACGCTATGAGGATCAGAAGCCAGCTAAAGTGGAACTCATATCCCTGATCCTGAGCTTCACGCCAATCCAATTCCAGCTGGTTGATTAGGTACTTCACCCAATTCATCTGGTGTCCTTCTACACATTTCCCGACAAGGTCAACAACGAATCCTATGACATGGGTAGGTCTGTTATTTCTTACGATCTTTCCTGCAATCAGCTGGAAGGCCAGGTGCACTGTGCCATTCTGGATGGAAGCTACCTTGTAGCCTCGTGTCCCCTTTTCTACATCACCATATATGTCTTTGATCCTCTATGCTAGTGCGCGATCTGTAGCCTTCCCTGGGTAGAATTCCTGTGGGTTGAGTTCTTGCATGCTCAATCCAGTGATCCTATGGATCAGCGTCAGATCGACTGTGATGCATCAATCTAGCCATAGATATCCGCCATGGTAACATGAGTGTAGGATCTTAACACACGTGTTAACCTCCTGGTTCCTTCCAAAGTGTGGAATCTTCATCACATTCAAGAGGGTGGACTACGCGAGGTTCATAGTCCATGGTTGGGGGATTATTTTCGAGTTCTTCCCCTTCATCTTGGTCAAATACTTGTAAGGAGTGAGCATATTGTAATTCTTATGGTCCCCTAGATTGAATTCATTGAACTTCAACATCACGATCTTATCATGTTGTGCTATAACTGCATGTATACCCTTTGGGAGGTACGCAATAACCATGGTGTAATCAAATTCTCTTGGGATACTATCACCACTCACCGTGCCAGCTAGAGGCAGGATGTAGTTGAGTGGGATAGTCAGTATTAACTTTGCATTCTCTAAGTCATCTTGATGCTTGGTTATTTTCTCTGCTACACGTCGTGATGGTCCGGATCTGCGTGCAGTCGACGGGGAGGCTTGCACTCCTCACATTGATGAGGCTTGAATTTCGATGGACATCACCTTCTCAACCATAAGGTTGATTAGAACTTCTTCGACGACTTTCTCTACGGTGTTGAGATTGTCCGACATGCGAGCTTAGATCGGATAACTTAGGTGAATGAATGAGTGCTCAAGGAATAGAACAGGTGTCGATCTTGATAAACATAGCACGGTAGTAAAGATTTCTCTTATATACAATTTGCAAAAGTGTTCTTGGTGCAACGGTCGACGTGATAAGTACACACGATGTAACGGATCTCTCCAACGGATGAGAGGCCTTCATCAATGTGGTTTTGTCTATTGTAGCATGATCCCAATAGTTTGATGGTGAGCCTTTGAGCCATATATGAAGTCTTCTAACCATTCGAGTCATCAGGATAACGGTTATAATTCTTTCAACGACTATATCGCTTCACCATGGTGAAGTGCCATGTTGCGTTGTTCTGATATCCCGATGAAGTTCCAGTTTTGCAAAATTTCCTTCTGTGAAGTCCCTTCTGGAACCTTCTGCAATTTTTTTATCTTTTCTCTCTTCTTACTGAGATTTCTAGCCTTCTTCCCTGTAATCTTTATCTTGGTATTCCTCTTTCCATTCTAATTCTTATCTTTTTTCAGCATAGTAAATTCACGTTGTTGATGTTCTTTCAAGGCCAATACTTCTTCTCTATCTGGGGTAGGTGCTCCACTCTTCTGTGAGTCTTCTTGTGTTCTTTCTACTTTGACATCCAAGTTTCTAGTTCTGAATAGCTTTAATCTATTCTCTTGTTCTTCAATCAAGTGCATTATCCTCCTAGTCATGAAACATTTTAATTCTTTCTTCTTTTGTTCTAAGACTTTATCTTCTTTTGTTCTAAGACTTTATCTTCTTTTCTTTGGCCCGATCTTTCTCAATCCAAGTTTTTCCTAGTAATATAGCAAATGGGCCGTTGTTCTCAATAAATTTAACAACCTCAAAATATTCTTCCGTCGAAGTTCTATGAGAATTCATAGATATCTGGGCGAGTCTTCCACATAGGGTTATCATCTTTCCTATAAATAATCCTATTCCCCCCAATGAAGGAATCATAGCAGGCTTTCCTAAAATTTCTCAAGTCCTTTCTATCATGATATTCACTTGTGTTTCTTCATCCAGAACATAGTCAATGTTGAAGTCTTCTATTATTGTCTCTATGCACTTTTTTTCTTTGAATCTCTCTGATAGGTTGATATTTCTGTGATCATTCAGGGTTTATTTCATTTGTAGCAATACATTATATGATTCTTTCTGGGGTTCTGTCATGGTATTAGTTTCTTGATTTTCCTCAGGGTTTTCTTTTCTCGTATTCATTATTTCAACCTTAGCAATCATTCTAGGCAAATCCAAAATTTCATGATCCATAGCTTGACAACAAAGACACTAGGTATTTTACCAGGGAATTCCTTAGCAACATGTCTCGGCCTTCTGTAATTATAACAAAGGGTTAATATTCTTTTTCTTTGAAATGATCCCCAACCTTTCTTGTACTATGCACTAAGATCATAGTAGCTATCCTACAAAAAATTATTTCTAGGGTCTTGCATCCATTTGTTAGTCCAAACATTCTTTCTATGCATAGGAGTAACATATCTCTCATTATTTCTATTAGATCTACTCATATCAAACCTTCTTTCATCTAGTTGTGCCCTATTTTTCAAGCTAGGTCAAAATTTATCAAACATACCTAGATCCATACTTTTGAAATAAAAATTTCCACTTATCTTACCTTTTCAATCAAAAAATTTCACTGTTCTTACATTTAACAAAGAACAAAGCTTCAAGATCTTACCTCTTTTCTTCAGGTCTGACTTTTCTTCTTAGCACAGATATTTACAGGTCAAGTAGAATACTGCGCACTAGGGAAATAGATCTACACACGGAGCTTTCTTTTCTTCAGTTCCCAACAATCACAATTTCAGGTCCCAGCAACGGAACCATTTGTTGGCACAGGGGCAGACCCAGGGTTCAACGCTCAAGAGCGCACCAACAAAACTCTAACTATTGGCCTTTTCGGTAACACCTGCAAAGCAGATGAAGTCTCACCTAAGGTAGAGGCATGGGTGGTTGCAGGACTTAGATGTCTGCAACCTTAACTCGGACACCGATCTATCATTACAACACCTTTATAGAGCACTTAGCAGTTATAGTTCATTAATATCCAGCCTTAGTTACAGCGTAGATAAACCCTAATAACAAAGCAGTGCAGTAGTCACATAGATCCAATATATTCAAGCACTAAGCACATCAACATAGATTATATCTAGCATTCATTCACATTATTCAGCACTAATCTCTCATATTAGAATATTCTAACCATATATCAGTGCACTAAGCATTTAATCACATAAACAAGAGAACAACCATAAAGCACAAAGCAACCACAACACAGTATATACGTGGTTCACCCCCAACCTAGGGCTACGCCACCAACTCTTATTCTCTTTTACTGCCTTCTGTCAATATTCTACATGCATAGAGTCATGAGATCTTACTCTGCAGAGGACAGGAGATATGTTCACACTTCACTAGATCCTCCATCTGAAGGCCTTCCACACACTTCCTTGCAAGGTGGACTACAAAACCGATGACTTGGGTAGGTTGGTTCTTTCATACTAACTTCCCTACAAACAACTGACAAGTGAGGCACACTACACCACTCTGGATAGAAGTTACCTTGTAGCCTCATGTTCCCTTCTCGCCATCGCCATAAGTGTCCTTGATATTCTGTGCTAGAGCGCAATCCATGGATTTTTTGGGGTAAAACTCTTTTGGATCAGGTCCTTGCATACTCAACCCTTTGATCCAATTGATAAGCATCGGATCAACTATTATACGGTGGGTTAGCCAAAAATAGCCACCATGGTAACAAGAATACAGTATCTTGACACAGGCATTGACTTTCTGGTGTCTACCAAAGTGGGTAAGCTTCATGACATTTAGCAGGGTGGACTATGCGAGTTTCATAGTCCACGATTGGGGGATTATCTTTGAATTATTCCCCTTAGTTCTGGTTAGGTACTTATGTGGGGCGAGCATGTTATATACTTTGTGATATCCAAGGTTGAAGTCTCTAAACTTCAATGTTACAATATTATCTTGGTCTGCTCGAACTATGCATATCCCCTTTGGGACATACGTCGTAACCAAGGTGTATTCAAAATATATGGGCATGTTGTCTCGATTTACTGCGTCACTCAGAGGTGGTATATAAGTGGGTACTATGGTCAAGATCAATTTGGCATTCGCTAGATCATCCCTATGCTTGGTTCGCTTTTCATCTGATGGTCGGTGTTGGAACAAATATTGAAACTTTGGCTTTTGGTAGCTTAGGAGGAAAAGATTTATAGTGTTTAGCTACCAAAAGTGCATACTTTTGGTAGCTTAAATCTCAGTTTTCATATGCCCTTAACTGTCGAAAGTGTATTGGCCAAGACTAAGCACTCAAGCATCACATGGAGGAAGAGCTCAGGAGGAGGCACAAAAAAAAATAAAAACAAAAAATAAAATGAAATAAACGGAAATAAAATCACTAAAATAAGGTTTTACAAAATGCCATGTCATCATTTCAGGTTTCGGCCATCAGAGGTTTGGTCGACGAAATTTTTGTTTTTTATTTCCAGAAACATGAAATCCAGAAATCGAGGTTTCGGGACTTTCGATGGTTTACGAAACTCCTAAATTTCACTGTTAGCCACTGAAATCCAGGACTTTTGATAGCTAAGATACCTTTGTTTTTGACGTGTTAGCCACCGAAATCGCAGATTTTTCATATGCAAAAAAATTGCCTCAGCAAAAAATTAGTTTTCTCAGTCGTGGAGAGGCCTTTTTATGTGCTCAAATGGTCGATTGACATCTACATATCCTAGGTTTTCCATTGGTGTATTCAGATTTTCATGTGGATCTAGGGAACGCAGTCAAAAGTCCCCCAAAAGAGGAGATTCATTTTCAGAAATGTGGCATTTTTTACTATGCTAAGTCATCATTTTCAAATGATGATTTTGAGCGACTCGAATATCATTTTCAGGAACGGTCCAGGATTTTTGTGCCTAAAAAATCAGAGATCAATAACCTCCCTCAGTTTTCCTACAGGTGTCACACATTGGGAGAATCAAATCCATCTCCGAGCCTTAATTTTCGGATCTCAGAATTTCTCTATTTGACACATGTTTTTGAAAGGTAGATCTGGGGAAAATGGAAATGGATCTCAGTAAACCGAGAGAGGTTTTTGGTCAGAAAAAATAGATGAACAAAAACCTCTTTCATTTTATACACAGCTATCACGATTCGAGAGATACATAACCATAACCTCAGCGCCAGTTTTCAGCAGTTCGACCCATTTTCTATGGCAGAAAGTTTCTGAATTTGATGGTAACTGTTGTTATCTTTTGGGAGGATTTCGACCTCAATACCTACATGAAATGCCTGTTCATTTCTAGAGGGGTTTATTTTGGAATCCAAATTGTTTTTCAGTTATTCGAAAGAGGGCAGAAGACATATATTATTGTATCTTCTTGAAGAAAAAGGGGGAACATCCCGGGAGCCTTTTGGAGGCTGGGTTTGTAATGCATTCCTTTTCAGCAAATATAGAACAGAGTGCCAAGAGATTCTACACCTTGTCACTGTCTAATTCTGTCTTCTTCTTGTGTTATTGTTTCTTAAGTTTTCATCACTTCTCTTTCTTCCTTCCATTCATTAATTCATCTTGTAATGGTTACAATTGAGTAATACTTCTGCTGTAGCTAATTTAAAGCCTGCCTTAAAGTGCAGTTTTTCCTCTGTTTTTCTATGAGTAGAACAAGACCTACATTTTAATTGTTTTGTCTTATTTACAAGTTTTATTTTTTCATATCTTTTCCTCTGTCTTGCTATGAGTGAGACAAGACCTATGTTTAGATATTTTAAGTTTGGTGTTATTTCTTCTATTGAAAGGAGGACCAGACTTATCAGAATTAGATACTTGGATTTTTCTTTCAGTTTTGTTCATCCCCTATCTTCTATCCATCCTCATGATTTTAAAATGAATTAGACAAACGAGGTCATGCCTTTTCATTTCTGATCTATAAATGAGTGAAATGACTGTTTTAGACCTAGTTCTAGAAGCCTCCTATGACTGATCAATCAAAAAAATTAATTTCTTTTAAAATGTGCTAAGGCTTGGCTCTTTTACAGCCTAGAGTCAACACTTGCAACAACATTTTCTAGCACCGTTGTCGGGGATGGAGGACGAAGTTATCTTCCCTAGGATACGACAAAGTTCAAATCTATCTCTTGATGGTGAACAAGGGATAGGCATTCAATTTGCTGTGATCATTCACCTGGCAACTCCTTGGTTCGTAGACTCTACATGATTTTTTTGGCGACTCCACTGGTCTCAAATGTCGAATTCGTTTGCTGCTCGAATTGATGCAAGGTTTTCCCCTCTGGACTTTACAATTTTTTATGGCTTTCCAAACACTATTCCAGACATTAAAATTTGGGAAGATGTCCTTCCTAAATTTGGAGAATATGAGGACGACAATCCTGGTCAACACTTGTTTGAATTCCACAAGCTCATGGAGGAATTAAATGTACATCAAGAAGATGTCCTCATGAATTTTTTTATGTTTTCATTGGAAAAAGATGCTAGACTCTGGTATAAATATTTACCCCATTCCAGTATTCCTTCATTGAGATGTTTTCACACACTTTTTCATCAACATTGTAAGAGGATATATTCAGCTGAAATCCTTTTTGAAGATTGTTGTAATGTAGGATTCATAAGACAAAAATATCATACAAATCCTCTTGAAGAGGAGGAAGAAACAATAGAAATTTCTCAAGTTGATGAATATGTTCAGTATGAGGAAGAGTTGGCTCATAAAGATGCTGGATCTTGTGAACTTACTCAAGAAGAAGATATTTAGCATCATGGTCAACCTGCAAAAGAGATAGAAAGGAATGATTGTTGTTTTATCCAGAAAATACAGAGACCACCTTCTCCTTTAACTAAAGAAGAGATGGGTCTGCTCCTACACAACTATGTTGCAGCCCCTACTCACACAGATTTACAGCTTTCACACAGTCTCAGATATGAGTGTCAAACTTCTTCCATTTCTGAAAATGTAAATCCGTTTTTAAATGATGACAGTCATGTATTTCATGGAACTTTACAGGAAGTTAGTGAACCTATTTATGATGATTTCCTACCAGAAGATCAGATTTTAGACTCTGCTTTGTTTCATGAAAAAGATACGGTTGCCATGTTTAATGATCCTGAAGTAAGTTTGCTGTTAGAAAATGCTTTAGACTGTGATTTGCAGAAGTATGATTCTAAAATAAATAGTATGCCAGAGATAGTAACAAAGTGTCCTTTGCTTGAGAGATCCATAGTGGATGTCCCGAGTTTTTGTCTGATTGATGACCCTCTTGAGTTATTTGCTAAACCTAAATATGATGAGTATAGTGATTATTATTTCATCATTACTGTAGAACAACTTGCTGCAGATTTTTCATGGAGGGATGAGGGTCTTCAAACAAGATTGTGCCATGATTTTGGAGATGCCATTGCAGATGATCTTGAAGGGTGCTCAGATATCCTCTTCAAGAATGATCCTAAGCATTATAAATCAGAACATAGAGTATTCCTGGATGTTTCAAAACCTCAGGACGATATATTTTTCCAAGATCCTTTTACTGATCTTTTAGATTCATTTAATGGAGGAGTATGTTATGTCATGGATATTTGGTCACAAGAATTGATGAAAGGTTAGAAAATTCATGATCACAAATAGGTCAGATGGGAGTTGTCAGTTTCCTTTTCCAGCCTGCTCAAAGAAAGTGTGAGAAAATTTCAAATAAGTAGACAATTATTGGATTGGCTTCACTGCCATTTTCGTATCATTTGATTCAGTGGGAATTTTTCAGTAGTTAGAGTAGGTGATGTATATAAATAAGCTTGACTTCAAGCATTAGATTACAGTGGTGGTTTTCAATATGTTTTCAGTTAAGTTTTGAATCCAGTATGGTTTTGTTTTAAAGCATTACGACTCCATATCCCAATGGATGAATAAGCGGTTTTTCGTTCCGAAAAGATGCAAGTAAAGTGACAGGGTTCAGAGTTTGATAAGGATGATTTCGGGTTGCCCAATGGATGAAAGCACTTGGTATATTGTTCTTGGCTCTTTACAGGAAAGAACCATCCCTAGATGGAGCCTATGTTGGAAAAAATATTGAAATTTTGGCTTTTGGTAGCTTAGGAGGAAAAGATTTATAGTGTTTAGCTACCGAAAGTGAAAACTTTCGGTAGCTTAAATCTCAGTTTTCATATGCCCTTAACTGCCGAAAGTGTATTGGCCGAGACTAAGCACTCAAGAATCACATGGAGGAAGAGCTCAAGAGGAGGCACAAAAAAAAATAAAAACAAAAAATAAAATGAAATAAACGAAAATAAAATCACTAAAATAAGGTTTTACAAAATGCCACGTCATCATTACGGGTTTCGGCCATCGGAGGTTTGGTCAACGAAATTTTTGTTTTCTATTTCCCGAAATCCCGAAATCAGGATTTCAAGACTTTCGGTGGTTTACAACACTCCAAAATTTAACTGTTAGCCACCGAAAGCCAGGACTTTCGACAGCTAAGATACCTTTGTTTTTGACATGTTAGCCACCGAAATTGCAGATTTTTCATATGCAAAAAACTGCCTCAGCAAAAAATCAGTTTTCTCAGTCATGGAGAGGCCATTTTGTATGCTCAAATGGTCAATTGACATCTACAGATCCTAGGCTTTCCATTGGTGTATTCATATTTTCATTTGGATATTGGGAAGGCAGTCAAAATTCTCCCTAAAGAGGAGGTTCATTTTCATAAATCTCGCATTTTTTAATGTGCTGAGTCATCATTTTCAAATGATGATTTTGAGTGACTCGAATATCATTTTGAGAAACGGTCAGAGTTTTTTGTGACTAACACATCAGAGATCAATAATCTCCCTCAGTTTTCCTACAGGTGTCACAAATTGAGAGAATCAAATCCATCTCCGAGCCTTAATTTTCAGATCTCAGAATTTCTCTATTTGACACATGTTTTTGAAAGGCAGATCTAGGGAAAATGGAAACGGATCTCAGGAAACCGAGAGATGTTTTTGGTCAGAAAAAATATATGAACAAAAACCTCTTTCATTTTATACACATGTCACAATTCAAGAGATACAAAACCATAACCGCAGCCCCATTTTTCAGCAGCTCGGCCCATTTTCTATGGCAGAAAGTTTATGAATTTGATGGTAACTGTTGTTATCTTTTGGGATGATTTCAACCTCAATACCTACGTGAAATGCCTGTTCATTTCTAGAGGGATTTATTTTGGAATCCAAATCATTTTTTAGTTATTCGAAAGGGGGCAGAAGACATATATTATTGTATCTTCTTGAAGAAAAAGGGGGAACAGCTCGGGAGCCTTTTGGAGGTTAGGTTTGTAATGCATTCCTTTTCAGCAAATATAGAACAAAGTGCCAAGAGATTCTACACCTTGTCACTGTCTAATTCTGTCTTCTTCCTGTGTTATTTTTTCTGAAGTTTTCATCACTTCTCTTTCTTCCTTCCATTCATTAATTCAGCTTGTAATGGTTACAATTCAGTAATACTTCTGTTGTAGCTAATTTAAAGTCTTCCTTAAAGTGCAGTTTTTCCTCTGTTTTACCGTGAGTAGAACAAGACATGCATATTAATTATTTTTCCTTATTTACAAGTTTTATTTTTTCATATCTTTTCCTCTGTCTTTCTATGAGTGAGACAAGACCTATGTTTAGATACTTGAGGTTTGGTGTTATTTCTTCTATTGAAAGGAGGACCAGACTTATCAGAATTAGATACTTGGATTTTTCTTTCAGTTTTGTTCATCCCCTATCTTCTATCCATCCTCATGATTTTAAAATGAATTATACAAATGAGGTCATGCCTTTTCGTTTATGATCTATAAATGAGTGAAATGACTGTTTTAGACCTAGTTCTAGAAGCCTCCTATGACTGATCAATCAACAAAATTTATTTCTTTTAAAATGTGCTAAGGCTTGGCTCTTTTACAGCTTAGAGTCAACTCTTGCGACAACAGTAGGGATGGTCTGACTCCGTGAGCATTGGACAAAGAGGTTGGCAGTCCTCTCGTCGATGATGCTTGTACACCTGTAGACATCGACATGACTCTTTCAGTCATGAGGTCGATCATAACTTCTTCAACAAATTTCTCCACAATGCCCAACTCGTCCGACATACATGCTCGGGGTTAACAATCTCGGGTTCGGAGGGTAACTTAGACACAGTAATGGGATAGAGAGAAATAGCGGAATCATCACTGTGAAAAATCAACTTAGTCTGCGGGCTCAAACTCTCGATTGTAAAAAGTGTTCTCGGGGCATGGCACGATGGGATAAATAGGTAACTCAACAACGAGTCGCTTGCAACGAGTATGAAGCCTTCATTAACTCTATTCTGTACGTTATGGCATGGTCACAATGGTCAGATGGCAAGCTATCTGTCCATAAATGTATTTATACACATTCGGAGCATTGGTATAATGGTTATAATGTCCTGAATGGCTATATTTCTTTGCCATGGTGAAGTGCCATGTGTTGTTGTTCTAATATCCTGGCAAAGCTCCAATTTTGTAAATTTTCCTTCTGCGAGGTTCCCTCTGGAACCTTCTCAAACTTGTTGATCTTATCTCTCTTCTTACTTAGATTTATATTTGTCTTCCTAGTGAGCTTCGTCTCTAATATAGGTGGATATAGGTGGCCACCCACCTTGTTCGACTGGCTCAAAACAGTTTTCTAGCAATTTTGGCAATTTACTATTTTTAGCAGTTTTTAACTTCCGGGGCCATTTTGAGGGCCTAAATGATGGTTTTTCGAGATTGAACCAACTCAATGATATCCAAAGGAATGATTGAGTCCCCAAAATGAATCTCCTCGAAGATACATTTCCAATGGGCTATCATATGCCTAAAACAGAGATCGTATGCAAAAGTTACGACCCCGAGAAGTTAATGTACTAACTTACCCAAACACCCACATGACATTTGGCGCTTCATCTCCTAGGGTTAGGTTTTTGGATGTATAGGATTTTTGACATTTCTATTTATTGTAAAAAGGCCTTCAGAGCCTTATTGTAATCATCTATTTCTTGCGAATGCAAGTAGCCATCACATCTCTTCTCAGAGATAAGCTACCACCATTCTAGCGAGTCTTTCACTCTGTATTTTTACAGTCTCTGTACATTTCTTTCATTAATAGAAATTGTTGGAGCATAAACCTAACTTACATTAGTTTATAACTAGATTAGACTCCTAGATCTTGGTTAATACATTCATTTACACTTTATTTCACCTAATTTGGCCACATAGAGAAGAAGGGTGCCTCATCCCTAGATTTTAGGGAAAACTGTTATTTTTAGATCAAGACTCAACTCCCGGTTCTTGATTTTCTTGATTTATTCTTGATTTTCTTGATTTATTCATGGTTTATTCCAACTCCCCCATGCAAAAACTCATATTTTATTGGGGAATGTGCACCTCCTCTTTGAGTGAGATATTTATTCCTTAATTAATGATTTTTGTCGTTACTATTATTAGTAACTACTATTTCGGGTCAGTTAAGTGAGTTGGAACTTCTTCTCTTGTCAGTTAAGTGAGATTAAGTGAGATAATGTGCATCACTTTACTCTTGTGGACATTAATGAGTGTGTTACATGTATCTTTAGTGGTCTAGGTCAAACTATGTGGTATCCCTTAGCTTATGACACCTATTTTAGCTATTTCTAGCTTTTTCTTACTAGAATTTCTATGTTGGAAATTCTATATATTCACCTCCTCTCTTCTTTTTGAGGATGGTTGCTCATGTATATTCATTTTTAATTAATATAATTCTCTAATTTATGGACCAAAAACTTTCTCTCATCTCTTGAATATCAACAAATTGTTTGTGTTCAATTTAACTAGAATTCTAGATCTATCGGGGTTTCTATAGGAATTCTACATGGTATCAGAGATAGATTGAATCTAGTGGATTGTACACAGTTTTATTTGCAGGTATATATCATCAGGAGGTGAAAAACAAAGCAATGGATCATCTCTCTCAGCCCACAAAACTGATTCTAAATCCTTTCAATTACTTCGAATGGAAGACAGAGATCTCTCTGCTCCTCCGAAGCAAAGGGATTTATAGGGTAACAATGGGAACGGAGAAAGAACCGACTGCTGAAGCGGAGAAGATAAAGTATTTCAATAAATTAGAAGAAGAAATTGTGCTGATATGCCTATCAATTTCCAGATATATCCTCTTTCATGTTAGTGGAGCCACTACTCCCAATGTGGTCTGGACCACATTGGAAGGACTATTTGGCATGCAGGATGCAATGAGAGTGCATCAACTGGAGAATGAACTCATATCCCTAAGTCCAATTCATTTCAGCAACCTACAAGAATTCTTCACCAAGTTCAAATCCCTCCTCATTGAACTTAATTCATGTGGAGTCAAGAAAGAGGAAGAACAACTCATCCTTTCAATTCTCTTGAAATTAGGCCCTGAATATTCTGTATTTGTGTCATCTTTTCAAGCATCTAAATTGACTCAAGAAAAATGGAAAATGCCTCCATTGAATGATTTCATTGAAGCATTGACTCAAGAGAAATATAATTTAGTCCAAATGGGTGCCATCAAGCATTCCAAGAATCAAGCACTTGCGGCTAATAATGCTCCAAAGAGTAGTGGAAAAGACAAGAAAAAAGGAACGGGTAAATTTCCTGAATCGAAGGAGAGATCCACACAATCTTCAGATAACTCTTCTGAGCCTAAGGGTAAGAAGAAGAAGGAAATAACAATTTTCATCTACTATTCCAAATGTTTTCATCCCGAAGAAAATTGCATGAGGAAGACTATCGATGAGATGGCTAAGAAATTGCAGCAACACAATCTCACGGTGCCCGAAAATGCATAGAAGAAAGATGATAATAGAACGGGAGGGAGAGCACAAGATGGTCATGCTTTAATGGCTTTCACATCCACTCCATCATCTTGGATCCTTGATTCAGGTGCATCGAACCATATGTCTTCATCAAATGATGAATTTTCCTCCATCAAAGAAAGCACCAGATCCTCAATTTACTTGGGAGATGCCACACCCGCAAAGGTGTGCGGAGAAGGAATTGTTGATCTTGAAGGGGGTTGCTTCACAAATGTGCTTCATGTTCCCTCGCTGTCTGAAAATCTTCTCTCAATATATCATATCACTCATTTAGGCTCTAGAAGGAAGGTGGAGTTCACTCTGGACTCTGCAGTGATTACCGACATTTCCACAGGCTCACAGCTTGTACATGGAATTGCAGATCACGGTTCTCGTTTGTATTTCTTCTCCCACTTTGTTCCTAAATCTATTAGCACTATATTTCTGTCACAATCTAATGATATCAGTAGGTTATGTCATGAAATATTTTTCCATCTAAACTATAATTATTTGCATCAACTCAACAAGGAAAACATGGTAGAAGGATTGCCAGCTATTAAATTCACAAGCGGTGTATGTCAAGGATGCATTCTTGGCAAGCATCTAGAGAAAAAGTTTGAAAAAGGGAAGGCATAGAGAACTTATTCACCTCTTGGGCTGATTCAAAGTGACATCATGGGCCCATTCCCATAGCCTTCAATCAGTAAGGCTCGATATGTACTCACCTTCATCGATGATTTCTCTCGCTTTACTTGGGGTTTTTTTTTGAAATTAAAATCGAAAGTATTTGAATGCCTTATAGAATTTAAAGCACTTGTTGAGAATGAGTCTGGGTGTAAGATTAATATAATCCGTACTGATAATGGGGGGGGATTATGTCAACAAATATGTGTAGCAACTTTGTATTGATGCAAGTATACAACTACAACACACAGTGCCATATACACCACAACAGAACGGTGTTGCGGAGAGGAAAAAACGGTCCTTAAAAGAGACGGCCAATTGTATGCTACAGTCGAAATCATTAGCTCCCAATATATGGGATGAAGCTATTAATTGTGTAGCATACATTCAGAACTGATTTCCTCAAAAATCACTCAAAAGCACCACTCCTTTTGAATGTCGGACCGGTAAGAAACAGAAAGTGTCGCACTTTCGTATTTTTGGTTCACGAGCATGGGCTCACATTTTGATGGATAAGAGGAAGGATTTGGAGCCTCAAAGTGTTGAATTCATATTTGTTGGATATCCTAAAGGTGTCAAAGGATATATATTTCTATACTCTCAAATTGAAAAGTTCATTCTAGCTCGAAGTGTGAAGTTTGAAGAAGAATCATTGCATGATTTTTCAGAAGACCCTGTCGAGGAACCGCTTGTTGTCACTGATGAGGAGGATTCGGAAAATTCTTCGAGAAATTAAGAGAATACATCAGAGTAGAATTTTGGGTCTGATATAGAGTATGAGGAGAAGTTCATGGATACTCCAAATCATTTGCCAACTTGGGCAGATAAAACCTTGCAATATGCGAGTGAACTAGTCGGTGATCCCACGGATACAAGAAGGACTAGATCACAGTTTTTTGGTGCTCCTCAAGCCCTGGATGTCACAGAACCTTTTTTTACCATACATTGTTATATGTCACTTGTTTCATATCCAAAGTCACACTCTGAGGCTGCTAGAAAACCACTCTGGGAGGCTGCCATGGATGAAGAGTAATCTGCTCTTATGGACAACAACACATGGGACTTGGTTCCACTTTCGAAAGGAAGAAAGATTGTTTGATGCCGATGGATATATGGAAAAAATATTGTTGTATATGGTGATATCAATAAGTACAAATCTCAATTTGTCACAAAAGGATACTCACAGGTACATGGCATAGACTACACAGAGACATTTGCACCTGTTGCAAAAATGGACTCCATTCGACTAGTTTTGGCCATTGTCACTTCTCATAGATGGAAAGTTCATCACATGCATTACATCCATGATTTGATCCATGAAAAATAAATTTCACTACAGTACGACCCCACAGAGCATCAGGTTTCATACATCTTCACCAAGTCCTTAACTGAAAAGAAATTTTTAGAACTGAGAGTTATGCTTGGAGTGGTGGAGACAACTGAGTAGGTCACTTTTGGCCATTCAACATTTTTTTTCCTCTTTTGGGAGGGGGGGGGGGGGGGT
>ML789299.1:481024-503158 GCA_009831015.1 Picea engelmannii
GGTGTTCTTTTATGTAATGAGTACCTAAAATGGCCAAGTTGTCGGGACTCAATTTTTGTGTCATTATAGTTAGGCTTAAGGGGGGGTGTTGGAGCATAACCCTAACTTACATTAGTTTATACCTAGCTTAGAATCCTAGATCTTGGTTAATACATTCATTTACACTTTATTTCACCTAATTTGGCCACATAGAGAAGAAGGGCACCTCATCCCTAGATTTTAGGGAAAACTGTTATTTTTAGATCAAGACTCAACTCTCGGTTCTTGATATTCTTGATTTATTCATGATTTATTCCAACTCCCCCATGAAAAAAATCATATATTAATGGGGAATGTGCACCTCCTCTTTGAGTGAGATATTTATTCCTTAATTAATGATTTTTTCCGTTACTATTATTAGTAACTACTATTTTGGGTCAGTTAAGTGAGTTAGAACTGCTTCTCTTGTCAATTAAGTGAGCTTAAGTGAGATAATGAACATCACTTGAATATTTTGGACATTAATGAGTTTGTGACATGTATATTTAGTGGTCTAGGTCGAACTATGTGGTCTCCCTTAGCTTATGACACCTATTTTAGCTATTTCTAGCTTTTTTTGACTAGAATTTCTGTGTTGGAAATTCTATATATTCACCTCCTCTCTTCTTTTTGAGGATGGTTTCTCATGTATATTCATTTTTTATTAATATAATTCTCTTATTTATGGAGAAAAAACTTTCTCTCATCTCTTGAATATCAACAAATTGTTTGTGTTCAATTTAACTAGAATTCTAGATCTATCGGGGTTTCTGCAGGAATTCTACATAAATCATGTATGAATGTATATTTGTGTTTATGATTGCATCTCTGATACATTTCTGTTATATTATTGAATATCTGAAATATCTATGTGAATTTATTTATTATATCTCTACTCTCATTTCGTGCCGAAAATAATCTGGATCAGTGGTATCAGAGCAGGTTGTTCTTGATCATTTTTTTTAGTGCATATCCCCGACAAGGTCTGAGTATAGAAATTTGGGTCTCAAGATTATCTCTCTTGAGGAAAATCGCTCTCTCACACCCAAGAAATCCTCAATGGTGGAAGAAAATAAAAACGATGGAGCATGTGATCCTATAAGTCTATTGCTTGAGCAAGTTGTCACACAACAGAGGGATGAAATGATGGAGAATTTTTCCCACATTTTTGAACGCTTCCCGATAGCATCAGGCGCATATTAATCAAGTGGCCACTTTGGAGGCACCTCGCCTTTTAAGGTACAGGTCAATTTTGATATTCCTATATTTGAAGGTCAAATAGATGCATATGCCCTAGATAAATGGTTAAACCTACTAGAATGTTATTTCTCTGTTCACAATTTTTTTGACAGAGAAAAGATCACCTCCGCACTCCTTAAATCTCTCCCCCATGTCAAACATTGGTGGGAAACTTACTGGGAGAAAAGTTCCACATAAGAGTCTAGAATATATGGGGTTGATCTCACTTGGGAATGTTTTGTGGATGCGGTAAAGGAACAGTATTACCCTGTTGGAAACTATGAGGACCAATACATGAGATGGAAAACACTGCGGCAAGAGAGGGGCCAAGCAGTTCCTAAGTTCACCAATACCTTCCATACCTTGCGCACCAAGTTGGGTATCAAAGACTCCGAATGACATTTGGTTCTGAAATACCGTGGGGCTCTATACAGATACATCCAAACTGAAATGGATTTTTTGGACATCTCATCACACAGTGTTGCCTATCGATATGTTGTTAAAATCGAGCAGAAATTTAAGCACTAGAACAAACGAAAGTTTGGGTCTGCAAATTCGCAACAACCAAAGTATGACAAAGACAACCCTAACAAACAGTCTCCCGAAAACCAATCCAAGCCATAGGAAAAGAAGGGTCACGGGAAGACAAAGAAGGACACCGAAAAATGGTGTGATTTCCACAAAATCCCCTAGCCCAACACTGATGAATGTCACTCAAAACATTCATTGGTGGTCGAGATCAAAGATAAGGAGCCGAAACTTGATTCTGAATCTGATTCTGAAAATGTTGGTTAAGGACAGATCATTGATTCACACCCCACTGCTATCTTTGCGACTGTAGCAATTCAACCAAAAGAACCAACAGATCCCAAAGAGGGGGAGCACCTTTTTCATTTGAAAATGTGGGTGAAGGGGACCCCGCTACATTTTATTGTTGATAGCGGAAGCCAGAAGAACCTCATCTCAGCAGAGGTCATCAAATAGTTGCGATTGTTGACAACACCACACCCGCATCCATACAACATCGGGTGGTTTCGCCATGGATGAGATCTCTATGTCAGCCAGCAATGTCGATTGTCATACGACATCCAACCCTTCAAGGACGAGGTATTATGTGATGTTACCCCACTAGATGTCTATGATGTTCTCTTGGGCCAACCATATATGTGGAAGCGCCATGTTGTTTATTAGTCTCAACCACGTAGTTTCATTGTTACTTTGGGGGGTCATATCTACAGAATACCAAAGGTAGTTTCGACTACTGTTCCACCTAAAAAGTGTCACAAGGTAGTATCTCATACTGCAAAATTTAGCTTCTTCACAATCTGTTCAAAAGAAGAACAGAAGGACACTACAACCACTACATCCTCGCCCCAAGCACCTTCTATCCAACAAAAGCAGGTCAACAAGGCTATAGAAAAGTGCAAATATTGCTTCTTGACACCGTCCTCTCGTATCTTGAATTGTTGAACATCCTTAGCCTCAATAGGTTTGTGACAGACTTCCACAAACTGAGCAGCACAACATCTCCAGCAAGGCAAGCAGCTCACCAAGATTTAGATTCAACAAACACTTTTTCTAGATCCCCTGGGCACTCAACACAGTGGATACCATTTCTTAATAAGGAGGGAGGATTGATCTAGGTGGATATCGGTGGCCACCCACCTTGTCCTACTGGCTCAAAACAGTTTTCTAGCAATTTTGGAAATTTACTATTTTTAGCAGTTTTTAACTTTCGGGGCCATTTTGAGGGCCTAAATGAAGGTTTTTCAGGATAGACCCAACTCAATGATATCTAAAGGGATGATTGAGGCCCCAAAATGAATCTACTCTAAGATAACTTTCCAACGGGCTATCATATGCCTAAAATGGAGATCGTATGCAAAAGTTACGACCCCGGAAAGTTACTGTACTAACTTACCCAAACGGGGCCCACATGACTTTTGGCGCTTCATATCCTAGGGTTAGGTTTTTGGATGTATAGGGTTTTTGAAATTCCTTTTTATTGTAAAAATGCCTTCAGAGCCTCATTGTAATCATCTTCTTGTGAATGCGAGTAGCCATCACATCTCTTCTCAGAGATAAGCTGCCACCATTCTAGCAAGTCTTTCACTCTGTATTTTTACAGTCTCTGTACATTTCTTTCATTAATAAAAATCATGTATGACTGTATATATGTGTTTATGGTTGCATATCTGATACATTTATGTTATATTATTGAATATATGTGATATTTTTGTGAATTTCTTTATTATATCTCCGCTCTCATTTCGTGCCGAAAATAATCTGGATCAGTCTCGGTATGTCTTTTTCCATTCTGATTCTTATCTTCTTTTGGCATAGTTACTTCACGTTGTTGAGATTCTTTCCTAAGATTCGAGGGTGATCCTTCTTCTTTATCTAAAATAGGTACTTCAATCTTTTGTGGGTCTTCTAGTGTTCTTGCAACTTCGACATCTGGGTCTCTGGTGTTAAATAGATTTGATATGTTCTTATGTTCTTCAATCAAGTGTGCGATCCTTTTAGACATGAATTATTTTAACTATTTCTTCTTTTGTTCTAAAACTTCTTCTTCTTTCCTTCTAGCCTAATCTCTTTCAATAGAAGTTTTTCCTAGTAGCATTATAAATGGGGCACTGTTCTCAATAAATTCTCAAAATATTCCTCTGTCAAAGTTCCATTGGCATTCATAGGTATTCGGGTGAGCTTTCCACATAGGTTTATCATCTTTCCTTTGAATAATCTTATTCCTCCTAATGAAGGAATCATAGCAGGCCTCCCTATATCTTCCCAAGTTCTTTCTGTCATGATATTCACCTGTGTTTCCTCATCTAGAACGCAATCAATGTCGAAGTCTCATATTCTTGCTTCAAGGCATTCTTTTTATTTGAATATATCTGATAATCTAACATGTCGGTGGTCATTCAGGATTTCTTTCATCTATAGAAATACTTTCTCCTATTCTTTCTGGGATTATGTCATAATCTTAGTTTTTGAATCTATCCTAAGTTTTTCCTGTCTCATGTTTATTTCTTCAAGCTTAGAAATCATTCTAGGACAATCCAATGCTTCATGGTCCATTGCTTTGCAACAAATACAACTAGGTCTTCTCCCAGGGCATTCCTTAGAGATATGTCTCGGTCTTATGCAACTGTAACAGAGGGTTAATCCTCTCTTTCTTTTAAATGATCCCCAACCTTTCCTATACTGCATGCTAGGATCATGGTAGCTAACCTGCAAACATTTCTTTCTAGGATCCTGCATACAATTATTAGTCCAAACATTCTTTCTATGCATAGGTATAACATATTTTTCACTATTCTTATAAGATCTACTCATATCAAATCTTCTTTCATCTATTAATACCCTAGTTTTCGAGCTAGGATAGAATCTATCAAACATGCCTAGATCCATACTTTTGAAACAAAAATTTTCACTTCTCTTACTTCTACAAAGCACAAATCTTTCAGATCTAGAACTTTTCAATATTCTCACCTTTATCAAAGCACAAAGCTTTCAGATCTTACCTCTTTTAATAAAAAATTATCACTTTTACCTTTCTCAGAGCACAAAGATTTTTTATCTTACCTCTTTTCTTCAGATTAGACTTCATTTCCTTGACACAGAGCTTGTCAAACTAAGTAGAGTACTACGCACTAGAGAAACAAATTTATGCACAGAGCTTTCACAATTCTAGGTCAGATCTTTTCACAAAGCTTCTTCTTCCTCAGTTCCCAGCAATCACAGCTGCAGTCCTGGAAATGGAACCATTTGTTGGCACAGGGCAGACCCAGGGTTCAATGCTACAACAACGCACCAAAAAAACCCTAACTATCGACCCTTTCGACAACACCTACAAAGAAGATGAAGTCTCACCCGAGGTAGAGGCATGGGTAGTTGCAAGACTCAGGTGTCTACAACCTTAGCTGGGACACAGATCTGTGATTATAATACTTGATAGAGCAATTAGCACCATTATTTCATTATTATTTAACCAATATCTACTTTGCAAATAAAATAGAGCATCGCGACATTCACCCTAATCTAACGTATTCAAGCACTTAGCATAGATAAATGGATAAGATTTAGCACATTCAAGCACTAATCACATTCACCTATGTAAGTTCTAACATCCAGATTCACCATAAGCACAAAGCATAAACAGATCTTTCTCTCTATCTATTTATATCAAATAACTTAGCAAGTAAAGACATAAACACATCAGACCATCACACAAAGCAGAATAACACAGTATTTACGTGGTTCACCCCCACCTTGGGGATATTTCCACCAAATCTTCTTCTTTATTAGCTTCAATCAGTCATCTACATGCATAGAGCCACAAAAAAAAACCTATTCCTCATAGGACAGGAGATCTGCATGCACCTCACCAGATCCTCCTTCCCTGAGCTAGGTCTAACACAGAGCCTTTCACAGTCAGTTACAACCACTTGCACTTATCTCTACAAGTTCTCACAATATGCACATAGCATCTACAAACCATACTTGCACATAGCACTTAACTTATCAGCCTCCTACTTATGTCACCTCGCTACTTATTTATACTTTACAAAATAGGCCTAAACATGGGTAAACCCATGGGCCAACATCCCATACGTGTTACATAATCCCTAATCCCAAAAAGGACCCAAAAAGGGGTCGAGATCCCACGATCTCTTATTTGTCTTTCGCTCCATCTTCGACAGGCTATATAAGTCCCAAAATAGGTCAAACTTGACCAAGGATCTCCCAAAACTTGGTCAAGGGCCAACAAGGGATGAATGTGAAAGAGGTATATCTCCAAGAAGACCTTCTATATCCAGGTATCAAATAAGCTTCAAACATTTTGAAGAAAACAACTTAAGAGAATACTATGATCAGTTAAGGAATGAATTCAAAAGGACTACATCACAAGGAGGATGACTTGCTCCCAGGTATCAAAGTTTATTTCTTGGTTATTATTTTACTTGTAATAAATCTGCACATAAATTTGTAGATTGCAGAGCATATGGAAGAAATGTTCAAACAATAGATGTTTATGCATCCCCATACAATATTGAAAATTACAAATGCCACAACTATGGACATATAACTATTGATTGTATAATTATGATGAAGCCTTCCTTGAAGGAAAACACTAATATTAGATACAACAAAGTTTGGAGAAGAAAGAAAAAATAAGAAGAACAAGTGAATGAAGAACTCCCAGAGATCATACTCATAGGATTTACAGAATTGACAAATCATAATGAATTTGCAAACAAAGATGAAGATATTAGAATTTAGAATGATGATCCTGTCACAGAGCAGATTGTTCTAAGCCATCCATCTTGGACACTCTCAGTATCCTCCTCTTATAGGCAAGCCTTTCCCCCATTAAGAGCACATCTATGACTAGATACCTAATGTATAAGAACAAGTTAAACAACATGGAATATAAGAGGATTCCTAAAATATCTTCAAACTCCAGCCATAACTACCTTTGATTCAAGAAGATGGCATAAATTCCCAGTCTTGGCTAACCCATTGGGTAATCATGGAAGAGACCATTTTTCAAAATAAGGATATTATTAAAAATATCATTAAATAAAAATGCAAGGAGAAAATGTGGTGTGATAAAGAGTTAGAGGAAAAAATAAAATTAAGGTATTATAAGGAGGTAATCAACCCTAATCTAGAATATCAAAATTATATCTCCATTTTGACAAGTGTAAATAAAAAAATAAGCATTTTTAAAATAAGAACAAATTCTTATGAGCTCCATTATGAAATCGGGCATTGGAAAATTCTAAAAATGCCATGGGATGAAAAAGTGTTGTTCGCACAGGGGCAGACCTAGGGTTCAACTCTCAAGATCACACCAAAAAAACCCTAACTACCATCCCTTTCAGCAACACCTGTGAAGCAGATGAAGTCTCACCCGAGGTAGAGGCAGGGGTGGTTGCAGGACTCAGATGTCTACAACCTTAGCTTGGACACTGATCTGTGATTACAACACTTTTACAAAGGACTTAGCAGTTATAGTTCATTAATATCCATCCTTAGTTACAACATAGATAAACCCTAATAATAGAGCAGCGCAGTATTCACACAGATTCGATATATTCAAGCACTAAGCACATCAACATATATTAGATCTATCATTCATTCACATTATTCATCACTAAGTATATATCAGTGCACTAAGCATTTAATCACATAAACAAGAGAACAACCATAAAGCACAAAGAAACCACAACACAGGATATACGTGGTTCACCCCCAGCTTGGGGCTATGTCCACCAACTCTTCTTCTCTTTTGTTGCCTTCTGTCAATATTCTACATGCATAGAACCATAAGATCTTATTCTGCAGAGGACAGGAGATCTACGCAAACTTTGTTAGATCCTCCTTCCCCAATTTATAGCACAAATCCTTTCGATAGTCTCTTACAATCACTTGCACTTAGCTCTACAAGTCTCACAAATTATGCACGAAGCATTTACAATCCACACTTGCACTTAGCACTTAGCACTTAGCAAGGTACCAAAATACCTCCCCCGCCCCTTGCCCCCATTCTTACCTCGCCTAGCCTTCTATTTATACATTACAAAAAGGGCCTAAACATGGCTAAACCCATGGTTTGACATTCCCATACCTGCTACATAGCCCAAAACCCAAAAATCCCTAAAGAGGGACCGAGATCCGGTGATCTCCGCTTCGACTTGTGCTCCACCTTCGACATCCTGTCGAAGTTCCAAAATAGTTCAATCATGACCAAGGTTTCTCAAAACTTGTTCAAGGACAAACAAGCCCCCAACACTCACCTGTGACTTGTCCTGAGTCACTCTGATCTAAGTATCTCTACTTCAAAAGCCTCGAGCTTGGCTCTATCTTCTTTGACTTGTTGTTGCGCCACGACCTCCTGCTCGACGAACTCTTGGATAACTCCTTTGTTGAAAGGTCCCTCCAAGCGTTGTTCAACTGCAGTGACGACTTGCTCCAGTTCTACTCCTCAACCTTCAATCTCTGTAAATAGTTGGCAAGCCTCGTCATGCATTTATTGGAGCCTCTGATTCACTTCCATGACTTTTCTCTGAATGGTGTGGACCTGTTGTTGAGCAGTGTGATGTTCTTGGGATCACTTCATCCTCTCGATTGCTGACAGGGGCTTCAACTGTGCCTGTACTATTTTTTCTTGCTGCTTTGCCTCCTAGAGTTGTGACTATAGTGCCTTCAATTCAGGATCCTCGGTGATTTTCTCATAAGTTTGGGCACTACGATCAGTTAGTTGTTTAAATTCCATGATGAGGGCCTTGATTCTCTCAACTGTGCTTCGAGCAGTTGCTTCTCTTTGGTCTCGTACATCCAACGGAGCGCTGGGCATTGTTCGTAGCTCCATATTTGAAATTCTTTATTGTATCTGTTGGATAGCTTCTGCAAGTTGCGCTACTTGATGCTCTACTGGTTCTTCCACTTTTTTCTCTAAGCCTTTCACAGAGAGAAGTCCTATGTTGACGTCTTCTTTGACTCCAAGCTGATCTGTGAGAAACTACTCTTTCTCTTGCTGGATGTTTTCTTTCTCCTCTTCAAAATTTGTCTGGAGAGAAACCTTCTCCTGTTGCGCAACTCGACGTTGCTCTATGAGTAGTTTTTACACCTTCCCTAGGGCATCTGTGGCCTGTTATGTTTCTTCCTATGCATGAAAAAGGTGATCTTTGGTCGCATCAGCTAGTCTCTAAAGTTGGGTTGGCTCATCTCCCAACTCTAGTGCTTCTGATGGTGGGGGCATAGTGGATACTACGTGACTAGATTGAAGGGCTTGTTGTACTCCTCTGAGTTCAACCTCGATTCTTTCATACATCTCTTTTTTCTTGGCTTTTTGTTTCTGCAAGACATTCTGCAAGGAATATGCTACAGCTACGATGATGAAGTTGAAGTCATCGACCGTGAGCACGATTCACATTGTGGTTTTTCTTTCTCTTGACTTCTTCTGTGAGGTGGGTTTCATGGGGGGGACATTTATTTTCTTTGAGGGATCATCACCATCAATAGGATCCCTAGGTGGTGTTACTTGGCCTTGCTTATGTTGATCTTCTTTTCCATTGGTCTCTTCTCTAGGAGCAAGCATATTATAATTTAATCCATGGTTGGGGAATTATTTTTAAGTTCTTCCCCTTCGTCCTGGTCAAATACACTAAGGAGCAAGCATATTATAATTATTATGGTCCCCTAGGTTGAAGTCACTGAACTTCAACATCGCGATATTATCCTGTTGCGCTCTAACTGCATGTATACCCTTAGGGAGGTATGCAGTAAACATGGTGTAATCAAAGTCTCTTGGGACACTGTCACCACTCATCGCGCCAGCTAGAGGCAAGATGTAGTCGGGTGGGATAGTCAGGATTAAATTCACGTTCGTCAGGTCATATCGATGTGTGGTTATTTTCTCTGCTATAGGTCAGGATAGTCCAGATCCACAAGAATTTGACGTGGAGGCTTGCACTCCTCACATTGATGAGGCTTGAATTCTGATGGCCATCACCTTCTCAGCCATAAGTTTGATTAGAAATTCTTCGACAAATTTCTCTACGGTGCTGAGCTCGTCTGACATGTACACTTAGATCGGATAACTCAGGTGAATGAATGAGTGCTCAAGCAATAGAACAAATGTTGATCTTGATAAAAACAGTGTGGTAGTAATGAGTTCTCTTGTATACAATTCGCAAAAGTGTTCTCGGTGCAACAGTCGACAGAATAAGTAGACACGATGTAACGGATCTCTCCAATGGATGAGAGGCCTTCATCAATTTGGTTATATCCATTGCGGCACGGTCCCAACGGTTTAATGGCAAGCCTTCGGGCCATATCTTTTGTTATAATAGTTCGATTCGTCGGGATAACAGTTATAATGCTTTCAATGGATATATCTCTTCACCATGGAGAAGTTCCATGTCACGTTGTTCTGATATCCTGATGAAGTTACAGTTTTGCAAACTTTCCTTCTAAGTCCCTTCTAGAACCTTCTGCAAATTTTCTATCTTTGTTCTCTTCTTACTGAGATTTCTAACCTTCTTCCCTGTAATATTTATCTCAGTATTCCTCTTTCCATTTTGATTCTTATCTTCTTTGGGAATAGTAAATTCACATTGTTGATGGTCTTTCAAGGCCAATACTTCTTCTATGTCTGGGGTAGGTGCTACACTCTTCTGTGAGTCTTCTTGTGTTCTTTCTACTTTGACATCCAATTTTCTATTTTCGAATAGCTTTGATAAGTTCTCTTGTTCTTCAATCAAATGTTTTATCCTCCTAGTCATGAAATATTTTAATTCTTTCTTCTTTTGTACTAAGACTTCATCTTCCTTTCTTTTGGCCTGATCTTTCTCAATCCAAGTTTTTCCTAGTAATATAGAAAATGGGGTGTTGTTCTCAATAAATTTAACAACCGCAAAATCTTCTTCTGTCGAAGTTCCATGAGCATTCATAGATATCTGGGTGAGTCTTCCACATACGGTTATCATGTTTCCTCTAAATAATCCTATGCCCCCCAATGAAGGAATCATAGCAGGCTTTCCTAAAATTTCCCAAGTCCTTTCTGTCATGATATTCACATGTGTTTCTGCATCTGGTAGGGTCCTAACCCGCACATAAGTAGATCAATATATTTGGATGTAATAAAGGTAAATATTAATAAGGCCTTTCAATAGAATAGAATAAGGTGGATGTAAGAAGACCTAATAGAAGCTCTGCTTCTAGAAGGATCTTCCTCTAGATGCTTCTCTTGATAGACATATTTAGTATAAATAAGGGTCAAGGGTATGAAAACCCTAGCTTGGAGATTATTGTAATAGAGCGCTACTCGACTAGAGGTTTCCCCCTCGAAGAGGCCCGTGAACATTGCTTTTTGAATTAAAGTGTTATTTCTATTGTTATTCTTATATCATTTCTATTTTATTGTGGATATTATGCTAGTTATATTACTGTTATTCTACCATTTCTAGCATTTTATTTATGTTCTGAATACTTTTTATATCTGGTATATTACAAGTGGTATCAGAGCACTTTCCTTGGCAGAAATTGTGGGAATTTTTTTTCAGGGTAGAGATGTATTACGGTGTCTTTAAGCCATAGAGATCTGTCATTACATGCATAAACCCACGCTTGAGGAATTCATACACACAGGAAATACAGGTGGTTCTTAAGCACACATCTGTTGGCCACCCTTGTAACCCTTGTTGGTACCCCTTCGAGTGGTAGCGCATCAGACAACACCTGTGTACGGATCGACCTAGATTTCTTGAATCCCTCTTTAGATAAATCTATCGGTCTCCTGACTATTATAATGCCACTGAGAACAACACTCGGGAAGATACTCTCTAGTACCTAGGTAGTCGGGTAGTACGACTAAGGGTACGGTCTATCCTCCTTAGTTAGTGCCCTGAGATATTGGACCGAGTACTACTGTTGGACCCCGCACGTATATTAGAGAGATATAGCACAAGGCGAACCCTTTTCTATAGAACCCTTGAATACTTAACCCTTGGGGGACAAAAACATAAACAAATTAAATAGACAAGATCTATTGCCACGCAGCTGTGTTCGGGTTGCCAAGTAAATACACATTTCTTTCTAGTTAAGCATTTGGGGACTTCATTGCTGCAGTATTCTTCAAACCTATCCCATTAGATTCATCTCTTCACCCTTATCACATTCATCCATATCATTTTTCAACAAAATTTTGACCCCGCCCGCCCCTTTTCAATTCACCCATCCTCATGGCCCATACCCGTAGCCAAGACCTGGAAGCTCGCTTCAACCCCTTGCAAACTGGTTTCTTCGAGACCCAAAAAGAAGTGAAACAACTCAGTGCTATTGTTGCCTCCATTGATACATCCATCAATACAACCATAAATACAACCATGTAGTCCTCAATGGAGGAAGTCAAACAAGAATTGACCACCCAACCTGAATCTGTCTTTGCATCACTATGCACCAAACTGAAGATCCCTACAGATGACCCTTTCTCTGATGCACCTCCAAAGACTGAAGGTGAGCATTCCTCCCATTCCCATACCTTTTAGCCCCATCACTTTCAACGTGACCTGCACCTTCCATGGGTGAATGTGACCAAATTTGATGGCTCGGACCCCACTAGTTGGGTAACCCAAATGGAACATTATTTCTCTTTATACAACATTACATATGACTTGGCCAAACTCCGGTATGGTGTTCACCATATAGATCAAGAACGATGGCAATGGTGGCAATGGAGAAAAACTTCTCGTCAAGGGTATATTGCTTGGACCCAATTTGTGACTGAGCTTTATGAACGCTTTGACACGGACACCAACCATTTGGCCCGTTTGACAAAGTTGAAACAATTAGGAATAGTAGAAGACTTCATAGCTGCCTTTGAGCGCCTAGCTTTTCGAACAGAGGGCATAACTGATGCTTTCTTTTGAGAGTGTTTTATCAGTGGCCTCAAGGATGAGATTCGGGCCCATGTCCTCATGGCTCGACCCTCGAGTTGGGTGGAGGCTACTAAAAGAGATAAAGAAGCACAACAGGTTGTATCCTCTCAAAACCAAAAACGCTCCTTTATCCCTTGCCCTAAACCCATAAATCCCACTACTCCCTCTGCCCCATTAAAGATCCAAAAATTGACCAAGGCTGAAATGGATGAATGCCAACTCAAAGGCCTTTGTTATAATTATGATGACAAATATTTCCTAGGCCACAAGTGTAAGGAAAAAAATCTTTTTATGGCCATCTCTAAGGATATTTTGAAAGAGGATGTTGAAACTCCCTTTGTGTTTGAGTCACCTGAAATCACTGACATAACCCCTCCCTCAGACCCTCCCGAAGTGGAACCGGTCATTTCCCTCAATGTTCTCACTAGCTTCTCCGCTCCCCAAACCCTCAAGTTAATTGGTTACATCAAGCATCGGAAGGTCATCATTCTGGTTGATAGTGGAAGCACCCATAATTTTATTCATCATCACATTGCCCAAGAAACTCATTGCTACATCCATGTCACCAACAATTTCCAAATCATGATTGCTAATGGTGGTTCCATGAAATGTGGAGGGCGCTGTGAAAATGTGTGTATCCAAATCAGTGACTATCACCTAAAATCCCATATGTTTGCTATCGACATGGGTGGTTGTGACATTGTGTTGGGTGCAGACTGGCTAAGAGCTCTGGGTCCCATTCTCATGGATTTTAAGGCATTAACCATGCAATTTTACCAGGAAGGCCACCAATATAAATTCCAATGCATCATTGTGGGTTCACCTGAGGTCATTAGTTCCCATCACATGGAAAAGCTGCTCAAAAAAGGTCATTCTGGTGTCATTTCCCAACTCCATGCCATACAAGCAACAGAGACATCCCTAGTGCTGCAAGACCTCCAAGCCCTCCTTTCTAAACATAAAATAGTATTTTCCACTCCCCAAGGACTGCCTCCTTCCCACAGTGTTCATTATCATTCCATTCCCCTTGTACCCGGAAGCCTTCCTCCCAATATTCATCTGTATCGCCACCCCTTTTCACAAAAAAATGAAATTAAGAAAATGGTCCAGGAACTCCTTAATGAAGGCATTATCTGCCTTAGTATGATCCCTTACTCTTCTTCTGTAGTCATGGTCCTAAAGAAAGAAAGTTCTTGGAGAATTTGTTCTGACTTCCATGCCCTCAACAAATTGACCATTAAAGACAAATTTCCCATTCCTATCATTGATGACCTCCTGGATGAATTGAGTGGCACCCAATTCTTTACTAAACTTGATCTTCGCTCGGGCTATCACCAGATACGTATGAAAGAGGAATACATTCTCAAGACGGCCTTTCGAACTCATGAGGGCCACTATGAGTTTTTGGTCATGCCCTTTGGCTTGTGTAATGCCCCGTCCACCTTCCAAAGCCTCATGAATCATGTCTTTCGTCCCTTTCTCCATCATTTTGTCTTAGTTTTCTTTGATGATATCCTCATCTATAGAAAAACCTAGATAGACCATCTTACTCATGTGGATCGAGTTCTCCATCTACTCTCTCAGCACCAACTTTGCTTGAAACAGTCTAAATGTGCTTTTGGTGCCTCAGAAGTATAATACTTGGGTCATCTGGTTGGAAAGGATGGCGTAAGGGTGGATCTGAAAAAGATTGAAGCTATGCAATACTGGCCACACCCAAAGACTCTCAAAATATTGCGTGGATTTCTGGGCTTAACAGGGTATTATCGCAAGTTTTTTAATAATTATGGAAATATTGCAGCACCTCTCACTGCTCTCCTCAAAAGGAACTCTTTCACCTGGACTCCAGCCTCTGCTCAAGATTTTGAAACCTTGAAGCCGGCCATGTGCACCACTCCAGTTCTGGCCCTTCCTGATTTCATAAAGACCTTTGTATTGGAATGTGATGCCTTAGGGAAAGGAATCAGTGTTTTCCTTATGCAAGAGGGTCAACCTTTGGCCTTCACTAGCAAGAAACTATCTGAAAGGAATATGGACAAACCCATTTATGAAAAGGAAATGTTTGTTATCCTACATGTCGTTGATCTGTGGAACCCTTATCTCTCGGGGTAATGTTTCCAAATTAAGACATACCATCAAACCCTCAAGTACTTTTTGAAACAAAGCATTTCCTCCCCGAAGCAACAAAAATGGGTGACTAAGCTCTTTGGATATGATTATGAGATCATTTACAAGAAGGGTAAAGACAATGTAGTGGTAAATGCACTGTCCTGAAAATATGAAGATGAGGGATCCCTTTTTTCTCTTTCCTTCATTGTACCAGATTGGCTCCAAGCTGTGTGCCAGGAATGGCTATAAGATCCCAAAAGTTCACATCTAATCCAACAATTGTTGACCAATGCTCCAGCTCCCCCAGGGTACTTTTGGCTCTAGGATGAGCTCCGATACAAAGGCCATTTGTATTTGAGAAAAAAATCGAAGCTTAAATCCACAGTACTTTCTGAGCTTCATGCTACACCCACAACAGGGCACTCCGGCTTCACCAAAACCTATGACAGGGTCAAACGTTCTTTTTTCTGGGATGGTATGAAATAGGACATCCATAATTTTGTCATTGAATGTGAGGTGTGTCAACACAACAAGGGAGAAACAGTCAAATATCCGAGAACACTACAACCGCTTCCGATTCCACCTGTTATTTGGAAGGATATCTCTATGGACTTTATTACCGTCTTACCCAAATCGGGAAATAAGTCAGTCATAATGGTGGTTGTGGATCACCTTTCCAAGTATGCTCATTTCTGCACTCTTCAACACCCATTTACTGCATCCATGGTGGCTAAAATTTTCATGGACCATGTCTTCAAGCTTCATGGCATGCCGCACTCTATTGTTTCTGATCGTGACCCAAATTTCAAAAGCAATTTTTGGCAAGAACTGTTTAAGCTACAGGGCACCCAATTGCATCTCAGTACAACTTATCATCCCCAGACTGATGGTCAAACGGAATTTGTCAACAAGTGTTTGGAAACATATATGAGGTGTTTTTCCTTTGAAAAGCAAAATTAGTGCACTCAATGGTTACCCCTAGCTGAATGGTGGTACAACACTTCCTACCATACAACTACATAAATGACTCCTTTTGAATTGGTATATGGACATAAGCCACCTTCAGTTCTCTCATACTTACCGGGTACCTCGAAGGTCCAAGCGGTTGACCAAACACTTACAGTTCAAGAGGATATTATTCGTACCCTTAAAGAGAACTTGGTCATGGCACAGAATCGCATGAAGCAACAAGCAGATCAAGGTCACTCTGAACGTCAATTTGCAGAAGGGGATCAAGTGTTTCTGCAACTACAACCATACAAGCAAACTTTCCTCAAGTTCGAGCATTGTTAGAAGCTAGCGCCCAAATTTTATGGTCCTTGTATAGTTCTCAAGCATGTGGGACAAGTCACCTTTCAGTTAGCTCTGCCCAGTCAGTCGAAGCTACATCCTGTTTTCATGTTTCATGCTTAAGAAGGTGATTGGAACTAGGTGCCAAATTCAAACCAACCTTCCTGAGTTAGCTGAAGAAGGATCCATTTGGCCATAGCCAGAAGTAGTTTTGGACTAGCGTGAGCATCGCCTATGTCAGAGAACCATCAAGGAAGTGCTAGTCCAGTGGAAAGATACAACTCCAAAAGATGCCACTTGGGAACTAGCTACCATTTTGCAGTAGTTTCCACATCTCAAGCCTTGAGGACAAGGCTAGTTTTAAGGGGGCAGACATGTTAGGGTCCTAACCCGCACATAGGTAGATCAATATATTCGGATGTAATAAAGGTCAATATTAATAAGGCCTTTCAATAAAATAAAATAAGACGGATGTAAGAAGACCTAATAGAAGCTCCACTTCTAGAAGGATCTTCCTCTAGATGCTTCTCTTGATAGACATATTTAGTATAAATAAGAGTCGAGGGTATGAAAACCCTATCTTGGAGATTATTGTAACAGAGCACTACTCGACTGGAGGTTTCCCCCTCGAAGAGGCCCGTGAACATTGCTTTCTGAATTAAAGCATTATTTCTATTGTTATTCTTATATCATTTATGTGTTATTGTGGAGATTATGTTGGTTATATTACTGTTATTCTACCATTTCTAGCTTTTTATTTATGTTATGCATACTTTTTATATCTAGTATATTACAACATCCAGAACACAGTCAATGTTGAACTCTCTTATTCTTGTCTCTATGCACTTTTTTTCTTTGAAGCTCTCTGATAGGTTGATATTTCTGTGATCATTCATGGTTTTTTTTCTTTGTATCAATACATTCTCTGATTCTTTCTGAGGTTTTTCCATGGTCTTAGTTTCTTGATTTTCCTCAAGGTTTTCTTGTCTCATATTCATTCTTTCAACCTTAGCAATCATTCTAGGTCAATCCAAAACTTCATGATCCATAGATTGACAACAAAGACAACTAGGTATTTTACCAGGGCATTCCTTAGCAAGATGTCTCGGCCTTTTGAAATTGTAACAAAGGGTTAATATTCTTTTTCTTTGAAATGATCCCTAGTCTTTCCTGTATTGCGCACTAGGATCATAGTAGCTATTCTGCAAAAAATTCTTTCTAGGGCCATGCATCGATTTGTTAGTCCAAACATTCTTTCTATGCATAGGAGTAACATATCTCTCATTACTTCTATCAGATCTACTCATATCAAACCTTCTTTCATCTAGATGTGCCTATTTTTCAAGCTAGGACAAAATTTATCAAACATACCTAGATCCATACTTTTGAAATAAAAATTTCCACTTATCTTACTTACCTTTTCAATCAAAAAATTTCATTTTTCTTACCTTTAAAAAAGAACAAAGCTTCAAGATATTACCTCTTTTCTTCAGATCTGACTTTTCTTCTTAGCATAGATATTTAGAATTCAAGTAGAATACTGTGCACTAGGGCAACAGATCTACGAACAGAGTTTTATTTTCTTCAGTTCCCAGCAATCACAATTTTAGGTCCCAGCAATGGAACCATTGTTGGCACAGGGGCAAACCCATGGTTCAACACTCAAGAGTGCACCAAAAAAACCCTAACTATTGGTCCTTTTGGCAACACCTGTGAAGCAAATGAAGTCTCACCCAAGGTAGAGGCAGGGGTGGTTGCAGGACTTAGATGTCTGCAACCTTAACTGGGACAGTGATCTATGATTACAACACCTTTACAGAGCACTTAGCAGTTATAGTTCATTAATATCCAGCCATAGTTACAACGTAGATAAAATTTTGATAACATCATTTTGCAAAGTTATCTTACCATCAAAGTTTGTGCTTAAGCACTGGAATATTACCTACTTGTTTAGTGCTCGATTATCCAATAAATATTTGATGTTTTTGAAGGTTAATTTGGAACTAAACAACTCTTTTCATTGCTGATATATATATATATATATATGCATTCACTGGCTCAAATTTAGAACATAAAGCTTCACTTGATTTTCCCTTTGATTGTTTGGTTGGTATCTCAATAAATTGTCCTGTCTCAGGCAGGTTCAGCACTTTCTTGCAGGTACACTACACTTTTTCATTCTCCCCTCATCATCAAGACTCCTTTCCAAGACTCTATCTACTTCCAAAATCAAACTATATGGATTTCACTTACCATTACTCCACTTCTCGTCTCAATCCCCCTAGGGTCACCTGGATTCCCCCCTTGTTGTGACTTATCATCACTAAAACAAGGGGAGTATATATCTAAGATGACAATGGGTAGATACTCCCATAGTTGTCTCACATTTTTGGATTGAATTAGGCTTTTCCCAACCTACAATCTATGAGATAACATGAACATTTCATTTTTTATTTTGATATTGATTTTATTTTATTATTTTTTATCTTTTGTTCAAAAATTTATTATTTTAGTTTATTTGTATTTTATTTAAAAATTTTATTTTATTATTTTATTTTTATTAATTTTTTTCTTGACCTGAGTTAATGGCTGCACTTGTACCTACAACTCTCCCTCTCCAACTCTTACATGTGATGTGGAGAATATAACTTAGAACTTGGCATATATTTCTCCTGCAACCCGCACCTGCATGCTTTACGAGCTTTCTCATGCAGGGCTTTTACCTTAGAAATTCAGAGATACTATGTAAATTAACCCACGACCCAACCCACATACATGTGTGTGCTCTCACTCACCCTTGAACTCACTAACCTGCATCACCCTTGGACGCGGATATTTGGACTTAAGATTGATGTTATTATATTTTGCAGACCTTACACATGCCATAATTTCATGTTTGGAGTTTAGGACATGTCACCAGGATTTACCAAAAGTGATTCTTCTCATGCGGGACTTTGCACCTTCCATACCTTTGGGACATGTTATGCGGTTTACCGTAGGGTTTTTAACACGTGCATGCTTTGCAAAATTTCTCGTGTGGGACTTTGCACCTTCAAGACCTTTAGGATATGTTACGTGGTTTACTACAGGGTTTTTACCACATGCATTCTTTGTAGGAGTATTCATGTGTGGGATTTCACACCTTAGACATTAGGATAGGTTATTGTGGGGTTTTTACCACATGCTTTGTGGGAATTTCCCATGTGGGATTCACTCAAGACATGTTACAAGGTTTTACCACAGTCAAAATTTCTACATGGGTCCTAGGTTATATACCTCATCTAGTTTCACACACAAACCAAGCTTGGTGGGGAAACAATATATTCCATGAAATATCAACTTACCCAATGCATGTGGGATATTTCTCTTACACTTGAAGATCAATGGTCCAAATCTCTCCATGATAAAATAAATGGATGTTGAGCATAGACTTCAGGAAGCCATATCTTGAGCTCTAGGAGTCCAAATCGGGCCTAGAATAGCCCGTTGGAAATCTCTCAAGCAGAAGAATAGGTTGTAAGAGGAATTTGGGCCAAGATTAGTGACAAAAAATCCCATAAAAGTCAAAGAATAGAGGGCCATGAATTTGAAGGGGAATAAAATGTGAAACTTTAGGCAACCATAACTTAAGTTCCAAAAAATGAAATCAATCCTGCAAGAGCATGTTAGAAATATAAAGTAGAGAAGAACAATATGGAAGACTATGATTCACCAAATTGACTACAAAAATTCCCAAGAAAATTTGAAGAAAATAAGAGGGCACAAATAATCAGAGTCAATGATATTTTTAATAAATAACACTCATGAACAGCCTTAGAGATAAATTGACTACTCAGGAGTTTTAACATCTATTTGTAACGCTTGTATATTCATTTACCAAATTGTATGTGTTATCACTCCAAGAAACCCTTTGTGGTTCTATACCAAAGGTGTTTGGTAACCTCAAGTCAAAATGTTTTTGTGTTTTGTGTATGTGGATCAATGGGATAACTCAGCAACAATATGGTATACAGACAGTCAAAATGAGAATCAAATGAAACAGTGCTCTCAAGGATTAATAATCAGTTAATTACTTGAAGTGGGCAAAGAACAAATGCTTATAAACCAAGTACACAAGGTAGGGTTTAATAAACACTGAAGAAACTATTAATTCAGTTATGAGCTAACCAATGAGATAACAATCATCTATAGCTAAAACAACATGAATTAAAGTGCACAAAGAAGGTGGAAAACTGACATCAATAGAGACAGGAACCTGTGATTTGTATTAACATCAAAAGGTCTGTTTACAATAAGGCATTTTTTGTATCCAAAATCGAACCTTTAGTGCTCCAAATGTCTTTGGATTTATAGCCTTGCAATATGAAATCTAGATCCTTGAAAGATGGATCAGATTTGCTAAAAATAGTCAAATCCAAATAGATACAACAAGTGTAGGATGAGATCCTATAAAAGTGGATCTATAATACTAAAAATAGAAAGTCAAAACAAAATAGGAAAAGATCCTATCTAAGGAGTTAAACTCTATCTTAATAACCTTCATATCCTCTAAACTCTTTGACAGATGTAGAAGACCTTCCAAGGTTGATTAATCTTCATAAGAAATTTGAATTTTCCACCTTTGGCAAAAAAAGACAATTTTTTTCTCATGAACTAAGTCACCATTCACTTTTCCACCTTATTAAACATTAAATACATCAAGATAAAACCTTAAATCTGATGTATTTAATTATTATGCATCTTTAGAAACCAACCTCGAAAAATTTGATTGAGAAAAAGTCAAATCTGGGCAAAAATACGACCTTGTTTCCATGTAACATGTTTCACCAGTTAATTTTCCCTAAATGAGACCCTTTTGGCTGGTGAAAAGCAGAGCTTTCACCAGCTAACTAGCAAAATTCAAGGCAAAATAGCTGGTGAAAGAACAGATTTTTTAAATAAAAATTGCCTTGGGAAAAATCAAATTTCTAAGTCGTGGAGAGTTCGTTTTACATGCTTGAATAGTCAATTGACATATAGAAATCCTAAGGTTTCCAATGGTACTTTAAAATCTTCATTTGGAGTTTGGGAAGGTAGTCAAAGTTTCCCTGCAAGATTAGGCATCATTTCTCAAACAAAATGCCAATGCATTTTTTATCGCTAACAATATGGGTAATTTGAGTCATTTAACGAGACAAAACAAGAAAGTTGAAGAGATAATAATCATTGGCTATTACAGAAGTTGAAATGTATTCCTTGTTTTATAAAAGAAAGACCATTGAATGTAATAAGGGACTTTTTCCCTTTGTATAGAAGAATAATACTCTTATTTATGGATATATAAAGAGAATAAGGTGTTTTGAGATCATGGTTGTTGTCAAATGTGTGTGGGACTGCTCTACATTTGTGTTTTTCATTTAAATTTTATGGATATTCATCATATGAACTATTTATATGCTTAGTGTTTGGATTTTTTATGTTCCTGTGATTTCTGATAAATACAGTGATGAAGTTACAGATCTTATCTGCAACTATTTGTGATCATTTCTGCAATTTCATTGTTTTAATACATTGTTGATTGACATGAAATACTTTTTCTATCAATAATGTTATATCATATTGTAATCATTTAATTAGAATTTCTCTTGCAAGATACGTTAGAAATAGTTAGACTAGTTAGTTTGGTTTCGTTTTAGATTAGAGTTAGAGTTAATAAGAATTCTCTAGGGGATAGTCTATTGTCTTTCCCTTTTTCTTCTTTTAATTCTTAGTGGCAACCAAGCCCACATACTAGTCAAAACCACTATTCCAAATGAGAGTAGTTCTGATTGGGACCTGTCATTAAGCGTTCTCCCTTACCTTCTTGAAAATCCATTTGGACCTATCAACAAAAACTAAATGGCTCGAATTTCTTAGTGAATATGACTTTGAAATTAAAATATCAAAGGAAAAGAGAATCAAATGGTTGATGCACTCAACAGAAGAGTGCATGAGATGCATATGTAAACCATTATAATGTATAGATCTAATTTAAAATACAAAATTTTAG
>ML789299.1:513434-530649 GCA_009831015.1 Picea engelmannii
TATTTATGGGATACAACAAGACTTTGAAGGCCTACCAAATCTACACTCCAAGACAACGGTATGTTGAGGTTATTCAGGATGTCATTTTTGAGGAGGATTTGTATTTCAGGAGGTCTCAAGAGATCAAAGTAGGTGGTGATGAGCAAGAGGATCCAAATTTGAGGAGAGTATAGTCCCATTTAGTACAAGGGAGAAGCTTGTAGATCATGCAGAGGAGTCAGAGCAGGAGTATCTAGTATATCCTCCTAGTATCCACGACATGAGACCTAAATGGATTCAAGAGACCCTAAAGGCTACCAAGAAAAATATAGCTCCCAGAAACACCTACAAAGAGAGAATACCATAGGATATAGCTAGCTCAGATGTGGCTCTTATGGGTAACATTATTGATTCGGAGCCTTCTAGTTTTAAGGAAGAAGCAGGACAACAGGTTTGGAAGGATACCATGATGGAGGAGTACCAATCCATCATGAAGAATGACATATGGGATATAGTTCTAAGACCAAAAGGGAAGTCGATGCTAACTTCAAAATGGATCTACAAGATCAAGAATACTACAGATGGTAGTATCGAGAAGTATAAGGAAAGGTTCTAGCAAGAGGATTCTCCTAGAAAGACAGAGTATACTACGAGGAGAATTTTTCTCCAGTGGCTAGGTATACTTCTATCAGGATGTTTATTTCTCTCACTTCAGTCGTGGGGTGTAAGATTCATCCAATGGATGTGACTAAATATTTCCTCAATGGTGTAATTGAGGAAGTGGTTTACATAGAGAAAACTCATGGATTTGAGGCACATGGGAAGGAATCTCATGTTTACATATTAAATAAAACCCTTTATGGACTCAAGCAGGAACCTCGAGCATGGTACTCAAGGATTGAAAGGTATTTGAAAAGATTGAGCTTCACTAAGAGTGAAGTAGACCCTAACCTATATCTCTTATAGGTTGGTAAGAGTCTTCTTATATTGGTATTATATTTCGATGATCTATTCCTCGCAAGGGATGAGGAACTCATTTCCAATTGCAAGAAGAATTTGGATTCAAAGTTTGGTGAAATAAATTCTGTTGATGCATTGCTTCCTGGGATTAGAGGTGTGGCAGAAGCCAGGCGAGATCTTCCTCAGACAGGGGAAGTATGCAGTTGAGATATTGATGAGATTTGGAATGATGCATTGTAAGTCCTTGTCTACACCTATGACCATCATTCTAATAATTATGGGAGCTTCCTATTCAAAATTGGTGGATCCCACGATATATAGGCAGTTGATTGGTTCGTTGATGTATTTTCTTAACACCAGGATAGATATTTGTTTTGTTTTTAACACCTTCATTCAATTCATGGTTGAGTCAAGGAAGGCGCATTGGGTGGTAGTAAAACATGTGCTCAAGTACCTCCGGGGTATAGTTGGATTTGGTCTGTGATATGTCGTGATTGATGGAGTGAGGTTTCATGGATATTTCGACTCATATTGGGAAGGTATTGCAGTTGAAAGGAAGTGTACTTTTGGTGCTTGCTTTAGTTTGGGATTAGCAGTAGTTTCCTGGTTCAGTAAGAAGCATATGTTTGTGGCACTCAGTTCAATAGAGGTAGAGTATATGGCAGCCATTTTAGTGATTTGTGAACATATTTGGCTTCACAGGCCTCTTGAAAGTTTATTTGAATAGGAGTTTGAGCCTACTATGGTTCATTGTGACAAACAGAGTTGTATCAAACTCTCGTAGAACTCGGTGTTTCATGATAAGTTGAAACACATTGAGATCATATACCACTTTTTGGCACAGGGGCAGACCTAGGGTTCAACGCTACAACAACGCACCAACAAATCCCTAACTATCGACCCTTTTGGCAACACCTGCCAAGAAGATGAAGTCTCACCCAAGGTAGAGGTAGGGGTGGTTGCAAGACTCAGGTGTCTGCAACCTTATCTGGGACACAGATCTATGATTAAAATACTTAATAAAGCACTTAGCACCATCAGTTCCTTAATATACAATCAATAATCACTTCGCTGATAAAACAGGGCTTTGCAGCATTCACACTGATATAACGTACTCAAGAAGTACTTAGCATCAATAGATAGGTCATATCTAGTAGATCAAGCACTTAGCACATTCATATGGACCAGATCTAATATCCTCACATGTCATTAGCACTAAGCATAAGCAGATCTATCTGAATACATCAAAGTACTTAGCAAAGAAGACATAAACATATTAAGACAAGAACAAAGAAAGACAACACAGTGTTTATGTGGTTCACCCCCACCCTGGGGCTATGTCCACCAACTCTTCTTCTTTATTATCTTCAGTCAATTGGTTACAACCACAGAGCCATCAAAACCCTACTCCGCACAAGACAGAAGATCTACGCAGCTCAATAGATTCTTCTTCCTTGCATTACAACACTCAGCCTTCCACAATCTGTTACAAGGACCTGCACTTATCTCTACAAGTCTCTTACAGTCATGCACAAAGAACTTACAAACCCTACTTGCACTTAGCATACATTCACATCACATAGATTCATTCTTCGACTACTTCTTACATTTCCTAGCCTTCTATTTATACATACAAAATAGGCCTAAACATGGGTAAAACCATGGGCCGACATCCCATTCCCGTTACATATTCCCAAAAACCCAAAAAGGATCCACAAATGGGTCGAGATATCGTGATCTCCACTTCATCTTGCGCTCCCCCTTTGACAGGTTGTCGAAGTCCCAAAATAGGTCAATATGACCAAGAATCTCCCAAAACTTGGTCAAGGGCCACCAAGCCCCCAACACTCACATGTGACTCGTTCCGAGTCACTCGGATCTGACTAGTTCTGCCTTGAATGCCTCAAGCTTGGATCGAGCTGCTTCGACCTATTATTGTGTGACTGCCTCTTGCTCGGTGAATTCTTGGATCACTGTGTCGTTCACGGGCCCTTCTAGGCATTGTTCTACTATGATGACAACCTATTCTAGCTCTGCTCCTTGGATTTCAACCTCTGTGAATAATTGGCATGCCTTATCTTGTACTAGTTGAAGCCATTGAGTAGCTTCCATCACTCTGCTTTGAATCGTATGGATATGTTGCTAAGCGGTACATTTCTCATGAGACCACTTCATTATTTCCATGGCCAACAAGTCCTTCAGCTGCGCCTGTAGAGTGTATGTGTGTTGCTTTGCTTCCTTAAGCTGCGACTCTAATGCCTATAACTCTGGATTCTTAGTGAGGTTATCATATGTTTGGGCACTGCAATTACTCAGCTTCTTGCACTCCAAGGCAAGATCTTTTAGTCTGTCAATTGTTATGAGGGTAGTTGCTTCCCTTTCATCTCTTACATCTTGAGGGGTCACAAGCATAGTGCGGAGCTCCAAGTCTGTTATGCACTGCTAGAGCTGTTGAATTACTTCTTCAAGTTGTGCCACCTGTTGTGGAACTCGCTCTTTGGTCATTAATTCTATGACTGTCACAGAGCAAAGTGCTCAGTGAACCATTTCCTTTACTTCAAATTGCTCTGCGAGAAACTGTTCCTTGCTTTGTTGCAATTGTTCTTTTTCTTCATCCCACTTTGGTTGCAGAGCAAGATTCTCTCATTCTGCAGTACTGCATTGTTCTTTAAGGTCTCCTTGTACTTGTTCCAAAGCCTAGGTAGCTTGTGTTGTTTCTTCCTGAGCTCATTGAAGGCGAGCTTCGACTGTATCAGTGATGCAGTGGAGTTGAGCTGGCTCATCTCCCAGTTGTGATGTTCTTACTGACAGAGGCACAGTGGAGATTGTGCGGCTAGATTGTAGTGCATGTTGCACTCCTTGGAGCTCGTCTTTAATCTGATGGAACACCTCCTCCTGATTAACTTCTTACCTCTTTGCTATCACCAATGAAGCATCATTCAAGGCTGCTATGATGAAATCAAAGTCATCGGAGGTGAGGATGGTCTGCATTTTGGTCATATATGTTTTCAATTTCTTCCTAGAAGAAGTCTTCAGAGGGGAAACATTCATTTTCTTTGAGGGGTCCTCCTCGTCTCTAGGCGATGTAACCTCGCCTTTCTTTTGTTCAACTTTTGCACCATCTATCTCTCTGCCATCTCCTCCTTGCTCTACTGAGATGGAATCAATATTCACAAATGTGTTGTCTAAATCATGGACCTCTTTGGTCTTCTTTATCTTTCCAGGTCCAGGTGTATCATGCACTTCTTCCGGACTGTCAATGTCAGACATCTCTGTAGGGTTGGCTAGAATGAGGAGGTCCACCAACCATTATTTGGTGATTTATTCTAAGTCCTCCTCTGTCATCTTATATTAAGATTGAAGTTTCTTCTTGTGCTCATCAGTGCATTGTAATATAAATGAAATGGCGGTCCGCATTGAATTTCATTAAAGTCTGAAACCTGTGAAGAGTATTAGGCATGATGCGAGGCTCGGACTGGATAGCTAACTTCAGCTGATTGTAATATGTGTGCAATACAAAATTTGACTGCCATTGTTTGTTCATGTCACTGGAATACCACAATGTACTGATCTTCCTGGCCATAGGTTCAAAGGGCTCGATGTCTGGGAAGGTCGCACCTTCCGGCATCTCCCATGCGATGAAAGCAATCAGGATTAGAGGCCAACTGAAGTGGAATTTGTATCCTTGATATTGTACTTCCCTACAGTATAGTTCCAATTGGTTCACGAGGTACCTCACCCAATTCATTTGTAGGCCCTCCGTGCACTTCCCTATGAGGTCGACTACAAAACCAGTGACTTGGGTGGGTCAGTTCTTGCAGACCAACTTTCCCATGATCAATTTACAAGATAGGCGCACTGCGCCACTTTGGATAGAAGTTACCTTGTAGCCTCGTGTGCCTTTATCGACATCGTCATAGGTGTCTTTTATCCTTTGGTCTAAATCGCAATCCATGGTTTTTCCAGGATAGAAATCTTGGGGGTTAGGGCCTTGCATACTCAATCTTGTGATCTGATTGATCAATGTCGGGTCCACTGTGATACGGTGGTTTAACCAAAAGTATCTGCCATGGTAAAAAGACAGCAGCATCTTGACACATGCATTTACTTCTTGGTGTCTTCCGAAGTGAGGAATATATATGACATTGAGCAGTGTGGACTACGCAAGGTTATGGGTCCATGACTAAGGAATTATCTTTGAATTCTTTCATTTTTTCCTGGTTAGGTACTTATGTGGGGAAAGCATGTTGTAGACCTTCTTGTCATCGAGGTTGAGGTCACTAAACTTCAACATTGTTATATTTTCTTCATCTGCATGAACTACACGTATCCCCTTCAGTAAGTACGCAGTGACCAATTTGTACTCAAAGTCTTTGGGCACACTATCTCGATTTATTGTGCCACTTAGAGGTGCTAGATAGGTGGGTAAAATGTTTGGAATCAACTTAGCATTTGTGAGATCTTCTCTGTGTTTAGTTCACTTTTCGTCTGTGGACCATGATGGTCTAGCTCGAGCAGTGGACAGAGAGGTTGACATTCCTCTCGGCATTGACGCTTGTATATTGGTAGACAATCCTCTCTCCAACATGACTCTTTCAGCCATCAAGTCGAGGAGTACTTATGTTACTGATTCTTCAACTACAGTGAGCTCATCGGGCATACGCACACAGGATTAATAATATCAGGTTCACAATTAACTCATATACTACACTAGAATAAACAGCAAGAGGGAAATCATCATTGTATACAATTCACTTGGTCTGCGGGCTCAAATTATTGGTTAGCAAAAGTGTTCTCCATGCATGGCGCGATGGGATAAATAGGTAACTTGGAAATGGTTTTCTTGTAATGGGTATGAATCCTCATTAACTCTTGTTCTGTCCATTATGGCGTGGTCCAACATGCTGGTGTTGAGCTATAAATGTTTTCCGAACTGTTAGGATTGGTAGTCAAACGGATATATCGGTCCCAACAGTTATATTTCCTCGCCATGGCGAAGTGCCATGTGTCCTTGTTATGATATCCTGACAATGCTCCCATTATGCAAAAAAAAATTCTACGAAGTTCCCTCTGGAACCTTCTGTAACTTTTCAAACTTAGCTCTCTTCTTACTTAGCTTTCTAGCCTTCCTCCGAGTGAGCTTTGTCGCGGTAGTTTGTTTTCCATTATGATTCTTATCTTATGTGGTCTTAGTCACTTCGCGTTGTTGAGATTCTTACCTAGGGTTCCGAGATAATACTTATTCTTTATCCAAGATAGGTACTTCAGTCTCCTATGAGTCTTCTAATGTTCTTGCGGCTTCGACATATGGGTTTTTAGTGTTAAATATCTTCAATCTGTTCTCATGTTCTTCAATCAAGCATGTGATCCTCCTAGTCATAAAATCTTTTAATTCTTGTTTCTTCTGCTCTAAAACTTCTTCTTTTTTTTTCCATTTGGCTTGATCTTTTTCAATCCAAGGTTTTCCTATTAACATGGTAAATGGGGCGCAGTCCTCAATAAATTGAATAATATCAAAATATTCTTCTGTCGAAGTTCCATTGGCATTCATAGATATCTGAGTGAGATTTCCACATAAGTTTGTTATTTTTCCTCTGAATAACCCTATTCCTCCTAATGAAGGAATCATATCAGGCCTTCCTATAGCTTCCCAAGTTCTCTCTGTCATGATATTCACCTATTTTGTCTTTGGTTCCCAACCCTAAATTAATGCATTGTGGGTTGTCTTTGGTTCCCAAATTTATTTTTTCATGTGTCAAGGAGGAACTATTTGTTTTACAATTTACTGATTTTCTGAACTTATCATGAAGATCATAAAATTTTTCTAATCTAACCACAGATTTTGGGATAGAGTTTACCATGTCTGATGCAGATTCTGGGGATCTCGGATCTAGTATTACAGTAAAGTTGCGAAGATTTTCGTCATGGGTACCTTCGTCGATCACTGCGCCATGGAAAGTTTCTTCCATATGTAGAAAACTTATGATCTGTTGATCGTCATCGAAGACTCTCCAATTTGTGATGTTATCTGGAACGGACAGTCTGAACAATAGTTTGACGGAAAATGCATTTGGAGATAAGCCTTCAGCAGGAAAAAGTTTTAAAGCAACGTTAGCTAACAAATCAACTTCAGAATTATTCAATCTAGGAAGAGAATTTATGTTAAATGTGGAAAAATTGTTCATCAAATTCCATACCTCAGTCTGATAGATTTTAAGGTGTGGAGATAAACAGTGGATAGAATTTTTTACTTGTCTAACCACGATTTTTGAATCACCAAAGACAGTCAAATTTTAAATGTTCAAATCTAGTGCTTTTCTGAGACCTTGCAGGAGTGCCTCATATTTGGCCGTGTTTTTTGTACATTCAAATTCTAATCGGCAAGCAATCAGAGTCTCGTTACCTATTGGATCGATGAGCATGCACCCTGCACCAGCTCCTTCCTTAGATTTTGACCCATCAAAGTAAAGAGACCATATTTGATTTCCGTCGAGTGCATGTGACCACTGAGAGAAGGTTGTTGACTGCGTGCATGTCATAATTTTAGATTGTTGTTCCAGGTCAGTGATGGTAGAATTTTCGGCCATGAAATTTCCAAAAAAAGTATCCATCCCCTGTATTTCAGGCGAATTGGCAAAAGGAGTGAATAGTTCATTGGGATAATTTAAATTAGTTACCATGAACTTCAGATAACGTTCACGATTTACCTTGATTATGTTAGGCTTTCCATTATTGGGCAACCACAAGTGAGACGAACCCATTGAAAAATAGCCATGTAATTGTTCTGACCAGGCTCTACTTAAAAACAAACCATATACTTCTGAGATATCTACAACAATGATATCAATCACTTGATGGACTTTAGGATTAGATGGCAATCTTATAAGCACATTTTTTAATTCGCCTATCACTTTAACACTAATTCAATCAAGTTGGATGGTTGAACTTCGGCATTAATCTTTTGACAGACAGACCAAGGCATTACGTTAGATGATGCACCTAAATCTACCATATAGTTATGTACATTCCTATTGAAGATTTCAAAAGTCAACAAAAATGGAGGGACATTTCTGCGAGTATTAACAGTAGAAGTTTGATGTTTTTTAATCACAGCCTGTGAAACTGTTATATCTATATTTGTTACACTATTTACAGGAAGGTCTCTTTTGTCATGAAGCTCGGATGTAGTTTTGGCGAAGGCCTTCTGAGGAATTTTGGGGCTGTTTTGAACACCTTTGTTGTTGTTCGAATTTCTATTTTTGTCGTTCTCCACAATATTCTGCAGCATCTTTTGAAAAAGAAAAGGGAATTTTAATAATTCATAAACAGAAATGTTAGCCCTAAGATTTTTTAGATCTTCAATCAAATCATAATCTAAACTAGGGTTTGTTGAATTCTGTTTAGTCTCAATCGATTTAGACTGTTTTGGAGGCAAGGACATTGTAATTTCAGAAGAAGGCTTATTTTCTATCTTGCTCCTAGTATTGTAAGGATGCACTGTTTCGAAATTAGCTTGAAAAATGATATACGAAAAATGTCCAAAAATGTTCAAAGAGGATTCATCTTCTTCTACTATTTCTTGTTCAGCTACTTCTTCAGGAATCTCGGGAGGAATCAAGTTATCGTGTGCTTCTAGGATCGTCTGAATAGAAAATTGTAGGCTTTCTAGATTTAGGCCTTCAGCATTTGAGTTAGATCGGTTTGTGGGAAAAGGATTCCTAAAAGGAGGTTTGTAAGGCCCTTTGCTCGAAGAATCCTCTTCATATAACCTTTTCAAATCTATAACTTGATTGGACAATTTCTGAACAACTTTCTGTAAGTTTTCTAAATCCGAACCTTCTGGTTGAGCTTTGTTTTGTGGAGGCCTAGGAAGGATTTTGATTTTCTTCTTGGAGGATGAACTAGTCTCTATCTCGTTACCGGTATTGTATTTTAAGCTGAGAATATCTTTCTCGATCTGACTGGCCTCTTCGAAGGCTTCTATCAATGTGGCTTTCTTGGACCTCTTTACCCAAATGGCTATGTTTTGATGTAATGATTTCATGTAGTATGCGACAATAAGATTCTCAGCAGGCATCGAATCCGTGGGGATTCGGTTCTTATGTGTCAAGAACCTTTTATTAAAGTCTTTGATCTTTTTTGGGGGGTTCATTTTTAAACTAGAAAGCTCCATGACTAGAACTTCAGGAGACTTGTCGTCTCCGAACTTCTCAAGGAAGCAGGACTCAAATTTATCCCATGACACGATGGTGTGGGGATATTGGGCAAAGTACCAAGTAGAGGCATTGCCTTCAAAGGTGTAGGGAAAAAATCTACAGACTACATCTTTGTGCTCAATGCTACGGGGCTTAATGGCTAACATAAACTTTTTGATGTGATATTCAGCGATCTATTTGAAGTCCGGGTCAAATTTAGGCAGCCATTTCTCCGAGTGTTTGGGTAAAGGATGTTGAGGCCCAAGTATGGCCACTGCATCTTGGTCGAGCTAGGGTCTGTCGGGATTTTTCACATTGGCCATAGATGTGGGTGGTGTCGAAGGCTGAGATGAGGAACTGCCTTTGTCTGAGGATTCTTCTCTAGAAGAAGGAGATGAAGGGGGTGGTGATGGTGGAATACCAGATCCTCCTGGTGCAGGAGTTTGTTTATGATCTGGATCTGTAGGGTTTAAGGTAAGGTCAATACCTGCTAGTTGTTCCCTGATATCAGAGAAGTCTAATGGTTGGTTCAAAGGTCGACTTGGTTGTCTAATATGGGCTAAGGCACTGTGCGTTCTTATGAGGGATTAACGAACAATCTCTTGTATGTCACCACCTGGGGGATTTGGCGTTACTGGTTCAACTATGATCCAAAGATCATCGTTTGATGTGGTTGTTGTTTGAGGGAAAATGTTGTCCTATGAATGAATTCTAGTTACTATAGGTGAGCGGGTAGGTGGGGGAGGAATCTTATGACCTCCTCGTTCCATTAATAGTTTTCAGGCCCTCCTTCAAGTGCCAATTGTTGACGGGCGAAATTGACTGTTCGTCAACTAGAGGAGTGAATCTGGTCCGAGGTTGTCTAATTAACCCAAGTCGTTTGGATTAATTCACTCCGACGGGTTTAGCGGCTCCGTTGGCCGATCTAAGTCCTAAAGAAAGTGAAAAAATAACTAAAGGAAAAACAATGATCTAATAAATAACAATTGCTAAAAATATACATACATCTAATATCTATCTACAGTTTAACTAACTAATACTTATAAAATAATTCTAGTTATCATATGTACAATATATAAAAATAATGAGTTTTAATCTAAACTCATAGAAAATCCAACATTTAATGATTCTTCCATTGAAAGTAGTAAAGAAAACTAAAATACTGTTTATTTTTGAGTTTATTTACTTAGATATAAACACTCATGAAATCAAACATAAAACTGCCTAATTAAACAGAAAATGCTAGATAGTAGAAAATGTTTTATATAGAGAAAACTTTTACATTTAACAAGATGACAAAATCAAGCAACAGGTTGACCTGTTATTTGCATCCAATGTCTATTCGTTGTTGAATTCCAGCCACTTTTATCTAACGAAGTAAACCTGCTACAGATCTTGGGACTGCCCCTAATAAATGAGGAACGATAATGCTAGAGATTGAATTATAACAACAGAACATTGAATAGATATGGTTACAGTAATCATATGATTTGCAAATTGCTACGACGAGATAAATATTTCTATAAGAACTTGCATGCAGACATTCAACATAAATTAGAGATGAATCTACTAATTTAAATTGGATAGATGATCATTGTGTGTTTTGTTCTGAAACAGGAAATATAGACAACATATATAAATCGAATGATATCAATTCGCAATAAACTATGTCGACAAAAACAATCATAATCTATTATCAAATTGAAATGAACATAACTTGAATGAAAACATCATACAGAAAAGCTAAAGTTGTAATGTGCATCATATTCCATTCAAGTCTATGATAAAAATGCCCATACTCTTGCCCCAGGCTGAGATGATTCAATGTTTACAAAATCATAGGTTTATATAGGTTTTAGGAAACATAATTGTTTCTTGTTGATAAGATCAAGTTGGTTTCAAAAAATAATGGGGGATGCAACCACCCTGATTTCACTAAATATCAAAAACTACCAACAGTCTAATTTACTCAAAATGCAAAGTTGATATGGCTGGGAGATCTCAAAAGGTGTCTCATATCTCCTTGGAAATCATGGAATCCTTAATCATCCTGAAAACAAATGAAAATGAGAAGATTTCAGATATGTTTTCAATTATCAAATCAAACAATTCAAATTTTTCTAACTGGCTACAGAATATTACGATTTTGTAGCTAGTTATAATAGCAAATGCAATCATATTTTATTAAATAAACAAAACAAACTAATCTTAATAATAAAAATAGTTTATTCAATAAAATCGAATATCCTAACTTAAGAGTGACACAATCATTCTAAAATTTAAAAACATCATATCTCAAATCATGGAATCAAAACATATCAAGAAATTTTGGAATTTACGATAGTTCTTGTTGCCTCTACATTCTTGAAAATGACACGACCTGTAGTTTTCAATCGTTTCTCCTTCCCTTGGATAATGGACTCGAGTCTGTTGTTTTCATTTGTCAACCTATCGACTTGGTCTCTTAAAGACTTGAGTCATGACTGTAGCAATGGAACATCAGTATAGTACCTGTCGATCCACGATCGGTACTCATTGCACTGTGACTGTAATAAATTTGCATTAGCACTAATAGCATTATGGATCGCAGAATCCTCCATGCAAATGGTAGGATTATCACAGAGTTGGATGCCAAGAAATTCTAGGTTATCCTTTAGACAAGGAGGCAGATTGTTAACATAGTCATAGGGTCGGTCAGGGTATAGCCCGAATGAGACGGGGTCCTCTTCAGCCAAGAATTTTTCAATTTCTGAGTCTGGGTCTTCACTCACTTCAATCGTGTTGATTGTTTCTGCATGGGGATTTATTTTATTTCGATCACATCGAGAAATTAAACGAACAACCCTCTTGTTCTTGAATATGACATCAACACTGCCCTTTGGCTTCCTTTCTGTAGGGTTCTTAACAGTTTTACTGTTATCCTTTGGGTGTGAACCCGGTCGACTGTCCTGTTGTATGACATTAGGGTAGCTCGACGGCTCGTTATTGGGGGAAAGATCATAGGCCTGGAGTGGTGGAGAAGAGGCTGTAGGGTTCACAAGGGTTTCAACAATGACTGGTTTATCTACCTGTCCCAACTCATTATTGGCAAAACCATTTCATGAAATGAACGCATCCCAACAATCATTTTGTGACTGTAACTGGTGCATAAGGATGATTTTAATTATACCATGATGAAATAAACTCGAATCAGACCTTTGTTTCCTAAACCATTTACCCATTTTATATAGACTTCTGAGAAGGTAGTAAGGCATATTCAATGGAAAACCAATAAAACTCATAAGGAGGCGTAGATGATATAGGAAAACCAGTCTGAATCGACCCTCACAAGTGATGAATTGCTTCACTACAGCAAGTAAATCATGCCATATAGGTTTCAAGAATGAAATCGGCATACCTCGATCACAGCTGGCTATTTTTCATGAGGTAAACAGTAACGTCCAGGGGACCTCCTCCACTTTCGCATTCTTGAACCATTTCTGACCAACTACTGGCAATCCCATGGTTTGGATTAAGAACTCTTCTATCACTTCTAACTACACATCACCGATTTTTTGCCCTATAGCCATCAAAGGTTAAGGCAAACTCTTGGGTGACCTAGAGGTTAAAACCTTGAAATTTTTCGATGAACAAATGCCAACCATTCCTTTCCAAATCCTCCCTAGTGTTATTATACGAAAGAAAGGCATGGACACCAATCGGTTCGACCCTTACTACTGGAGCCATGTCGAATGGCCAGGTTGTTAACACAGGATACACAGGTAGGGTTTGGAAAAATTCCATAGAGCCATAACCCTAAGCCTTAACCATGCAAGTTTTGATGATTCAAATGGTTGGCAGAGGTGTTAATCACAATGCATGCGAGCAAAATCATGAAGCCCGAGACCATGCTCAGGAGCAATGGCATTTTGTACTACGTATGCCACCTTGGCATTGGGTACATGCTAGGACAGAGTACTTTAAAACATTGTGCGTGCATCCAAGTTTAATTTCCAAGATAGTTGATTTACAAAAATTGAATAGCCAAAGGTTTCATGAAAGAGATATGATCAAACATCAAACCAAAATCGATACAAAAATCAAATACCAATTGATGGGGGTATTTCATTCAAACAACCACAAGTTTCTAAGGAACTCTTAGAATTGAAAAGATCATAAACAATGAGAGCAACATGTTCATAGCAAGAAATCACAATTCTATAATAAACGACATGCTTTCAATGAAATTTTTAAAACAGAATGATAACGATAGTTGCGAGTTTTCATGCTTTCAGTCATGAAAACGAATGCATGAATAGATGATAGGTAAAATGCGATGATTTTCAACTATCGTTTAGAGAAACGCTTACGAAGAGTAGTAAAATTTCATAGACCTTGTGTAGGTAGATTTATAAAAATGATAATTATATACTTGCTGCCAACAGGTATCAAATATTCAAAGCGACATCTGGTGCTCAAGTATCGTGGTTCTCTGCATAGATACATCCAGACCAAAATGGAATTTATGGACATCTCGTCCTTGGGTGCGACATATCGATATGTCGTCAAAATCGAGAAGAAGCTCAAACAAAAGACACGACAACTTGGGCCTGGGAACCCCTCGCAGCTAAAACTAGGAAAGAGCAGCCCCAACCTACAGAACAAAGGACAGAGAAAATATGGAAAGTATCAAGACAACCAGTCCAAGCTGCAAGAAAAGAAGGACACTAGAAATACAAAGAAGGATACTGGGAAGTGGTGTGACTTCCATAAGAGCCCTTGGCATAACATTGTTGATTGTCGTTCAAAGAAGTTGCTAGTGGCTGAAATGAAATCCTCTAAATCAGATGTGAGTTCTGACTCTGAGTCAGAACTAGAAATGGGAAGATGGATCATTGACACGGATCCCAGTGCCACTGTTCCTACCATCAAGCTCCATCCTAATGAACCAGACGAGCCAGAAGAAGGTGAGTGCCTTTTCCATTCGCAAATGTGGGTAAAAGGCACCCCACTACAATTCATCGTTGATATTGGTAGCCAAAAGAACATCATCTCAGTAGAGGTCGTCAAGTGGTTGGACCTGTTGACAACATCACACCCACATCCCTACACCATTGGATGGCTCTGCCAAGGAAGTGATCTCTGCGTCAACCAACAGTGTCGACTGTCGTACAGCATCAAGCCCTTCAAAGACGAGGTATTGTGTGATGTTGCTCCTCTCAAAGTTTGTAATGTTCTTTTGGGCCAACCTTATTTATGGAAGCATCATGTTGTATATGAGTCTAGGTCTCATAGTGTTATTATTACTTTGAACAATAAATTGTACAGGATATCCAAGGCAGTCCCTCCTAGTGCTATTTCCTTGATCTTTTCCAAGCAATGCAGGAAGGTCATCTCTCAGACCGAGAAATTTCTCTTCTTTGTGATTCTCTCTTAGAGTAAGAGAAAGATCACAGCCACATCTAGGGCCTCCACAGTCGATCTCTCCACACAACATAAGAAAGAGCATAAGGTCGTGGAAGAATACTCAAATGTCTTCTCCTCTCCTACTCGGGTACGTCTGCACTGCCAGGTCAAGCATCCCATCAATATGACCCCGGGCGCACCGCTACCCAATGGGTCGGTCTACCATCGCTCTCTATTGGAAAATGAAGAGATAAAGAGGCAGATCCAAGAACTTATCCACAAGCGACACATTCCTCCCAGCTCATCGCCTTATGGGAGCCCAATCGTACTAGTGCAAAAGAAAGATGGGACCTGGCGACTCTGCATTGATTACTGAGCCCTGAATAAAATTGCAGTCTGAAACCAGTACCCGATTCCTTAAAATGACAACCTCCTTGATCAGCTCACGGGGGCCAAATACTTCAGTAAGATTGATCTGAGGTCTGGCTACCACCAGGTCTCAATAGGACATACAGATGTATGGAAGACCACCTTCAAGTCAAAAGAAGGTATTTTTGAATGGTTGGTCATGCCCTTTGGTTTGACAAATGCTCCAACAACTTTTATGAGGATGATGGATGATATCCTACGACCTTTCACCAGTACTTTTGTAGTGGTGTATATGGATGACATCCTCATCTACAACAAGACTTGGACAGAACACTTGCAGCATATTCAACAAGTTTTGCACACCCTATGATAGCACAAATTATATGAAAACATGGAAAAATTATCCTTCGGCATGGATAGGGTCCACTACATAGGCTACATCTTTGGTAAGCATGGTGTGCATGTGGACATGGCCACCCCATGGCACATCATAGTGAGAAGCTATCAGATGTTGTTTGTAAGTACCCAACTTACAAAAAAGAAATGTACTCCATTGTGCAAGCCTTCCGCCATTGGAGACATTACATTCTGGGGAAGGAGACAGTCATCCACACTAATCATAAGCCACTGTAGTTCATGCAGACCCAAGGAAAACTGCAGAATCACCACCATCAGAAGTGGGCCACATACTTACAACAACTCCACCTCAACATCAAGTATAAAACAGGAAGTACCAACCAAGTTGTTGATTTCCTTAGTTGACCACTAGTTGCGGCACTCACCACGGTGCTACACTCTTCTAGGCATCAGACCTTTGGATGGCCCCACCTCTATGATACAGACCTTGACTTATCCACCACCTACCAAATGTTGGGAGAAAAATCAGCGGTCGCTAATTTCCATCTTCAGGACGGCCTGTTGTGCCATCTGGGCCATCTCTGCAATCCATCAAGAGAGCACGCGAAGATGATCTGGGAAGCTCACTACAATCGGGTGGCAAGACACTTTGGTGTCAAAAAGACAGTGGCAGTGCTGCAAAAAAATTTCTACTGGCCGAAACTTTGATAGGATGTTGTTGGTTGTGGAGCCTAATTATCTTCCTGATTCATAGGTCCTTGCTTTCATCCGTTTTTATACCCCATGAAGTATTTACACTCTAGAAGTATGTACACTCTTCCACATGGGAGAGTGCAGAGGGGGGTACCCCCTCTGCGGGGTCCGGGGGGTCTATCCCCCGGCTGGGGGGTCTGGGGGCAAGCGAGCCCCCAACAGGGGTTCAGAGATATCGTCCCCTGATGGGGGTTCAGGGGCAAAGCCCCCGAAGAAAAAATTGGCTTGTAAAAGTATATTGTAATTTCATTGTAAATCTGGACCATTCATTATAAGGTCACAGATCTAACGGTAGAGATTATGTTAGGGTTTTTTCCCTAGAAGGCAACCCTCTTTTATGAGGGAAATGTATTGCGGCTATGTATGATGGTGAAGATTGTATTCTAATAGAGGAGACTGTGAGAGAAAGAAGAGGAAGTTACAGCGGGTTTTGTTGTAGGTTGTATCCCTTCATTTGTTGGATAATAATAAAGGAAGGACCTGGCAATTTCTCTAGTGGACGTAGCCCACACTGGGTGAACCACGTAAATATGTGTCTCTCTTGTATTGTGTGTCTTCTGTGTTTTGTTTCTGCATTTGTTTTATTTTATTGCTCCACGGTCATGTTTTTCTAACAACTGGTATCAGAGCGTAAGGTAGCTCACAGGAAAAGAGGGTTCCTGGTTCGAGTGGGAGCAATGTCGGAAGATGGAAAGTTTAGGGTCAAGAAATTTAACGGCCAAAACTACCAGTTATGGAATATGCAGATAGAAGACTATTTATATCATAAGGATCTATTCCTACCATTGAGTGGAGTAGCGAAGAAGACGACGGCCATGAAGGATGAAGAATGGGATATTCTTGACAGAAAGGCTCTAGGAACGATATGACTAAGCCTGGTAGCGTCGACGGCTTTCAATATTTCGAAAAAAAAAAAGACAACGAAGGGTTTGATGGATGCATTGGCCAAATTGTATGAAAAATCCTCGGCGTCGAATAAGGTATTTCTAATGAAGAGATTATTTAATATGAAGATGTCAGAAGGTGGGTCTGTTGCAGAGCATTTAAATGAATTTAATACGGTTACTAATCAATTAAGTTCTATAAAAGTGGACTTTGATGATGAGGTTAGGGCTCTTCTAATCTTGTGCTCATTTCCAGAAAGCTGGAATGGCTTGGTCATGGCTGTAAGTAACTCTGTCTCTGGTTCAAATACTTTAAAATTTGATGATGTTGTT
>ML789299.1:540174-562295 GCA_009831015.1 Picea engelmannii
CAATAGAGGCAGAGTATGTTGCTGCTACAGAGGCTAGTAAAGAGATGATTTGGTTACAAAGGTTTATGGAGGAATTGGGAAAGAAGCAGGAGAACAACAGGTTGTACTGTGATAGTCAGAGTGCCATTCACCTTGCAAAGAACGCATCCTTCCATTCGAAGACTAAGAATATACAATTGAGGTACCACTTCATACGATCCGCCTTGGAAGATGGAAAATTGAAGCTGGAAAAGATACACACTAGCCAGAATCCTGCAGACATGTTAACAAAAGGAGTAAATAGGGAGAACTAAGTTCCTGCTCAATTTCAGTTGGTCTTCAAGAATGAAGATGAAGATGAGAAATTTTCCAGGTCCAAGAAGGTTCAGAGTCCAGCATATACAACAGCGGTGGAGTTGTTGAGATTAGTCTCCAAGTGGGAGATTGTTGGTTGTGGAGCCTGATTATCTTCCTGATTTAGAGGTCTTTTACTTTCAGCCGTGTTTATACCCCATGAAGTATTTACACCCTAGAAGTATGTACACTCTTCCACGCGGGGGAGTACAGAGGGGGGGTACCCCCTCTACGAGGTTCGGGGGGGCTATCCCCCCAGATAGGAGGTCTGGGGGCAAGAGGGCCCTCAACAAGGGTTCGGGGGCTGCGTCCCCCGATGGGGGTTCGGGGGTGAAGCCCCCGAAGCAAAAATTGCCTTGTAAACATATATTGTAATTTCATTGTAAATTTGGACCGTTCATTATAAGGTCGCAGATCTAACGATAGAGATTATGTTAGGGTTTTTTGCCATAGAAGGCAACCCTCTTTTATGAGGGAAATGTATTGCGGCTATGTAGGTGGGTAGGTATTGTATTCTGAGAGAGGATATAGAAAGAAAAGGAAGTTACAACAGGTTTTTTTGTAGGTTGTATCCCTTCATTTTGCTGGATAATAATAAAGAAAGGACCTGGCAATTCTCTGGTGGATGTAGCCCACACTGGGTAAACCACGTAAATCTGTGTCTCTCTTGTATTGTGTCTCTTCTTTGTTTTGTTTCCGCATTTGTTTTATTTTTATTGCTCCGCGGTCCTATTTTTCTAACACTATTGCCAAAGCGACCAATAAGAAACAAGGACTGCACACCCCTCTTCCTACCCCTGACAAGCCATGGGAATCCATCTACATGGACTACATGTCAGGCCTCCCATCCACCAAGAGGGTAATGACTGTGGTTTTGTGGTTTTTGATCACTTTTCCAATATGAAGATTCTAGCCACCTGCAAGAAGAGAATCACTACAGAGGCCACTGCCAAGCTCTTCTTTTAACGCGTCTAGTTAAACTTTGGGATCCCAAAAACCATTGTCTCATATCGATATAGTTGTTTCCTCAACACATTCTGGTCGAGCCTCTGGTCTTTGATGGATACCAAGCTCACCAAATCCACTGCATTCCACCCCCAGACAGATGGCCAAACTGAGGTTTTCAATCAAATGATCGTACATATCCTACGCATGTACAATTCCAAGCACCCCCGCACATGGGATGAGATTATTTCCTATGTCCAACATATCTACAAACGAACCCTGCATAGATCAATTGGACACAGCTCCTTTCAGGTGGGGTTGGGATTCCAACCATTGGGCCCCATGGATGTTGCACTACCCATGGCGAACACCTCGACCGACTCATCTCCTGCTCCACTAGAAGCTGACAAAGCCACTCGGTTCATTGAGAGGATCCACAACATCTGCCAATAGGTTCAGAATATTTTACAGAATTCCAATGCCAAGTACAAACAATGTCATGATCAACACTGGGTGCCACATAAGTTTCAGGTGGGAGAAAAATTTTGGTTGTACTTGCAAAAAGAATGCCTTGCAGGGCCCCATCAGAAGCTTCACCCACTTTGGTATGGGCCATACACCATCACCAAGGTTGTGGGTGACAATGCTTTTGCTCTCAACATTCCCCCTTTCCTTGCCCTGCACCCAGTCTTCAACGTGGCTCTCCTTCAACCATATTTCCCACCATTATTGGACACCTCAGAGATAGCAGACCAGTTGTGGGTAAAAGTCACCCCCCTACACTTCCTCATTGACAGTGGTAGCCAAAAGAACCTCATCTCGACAGAGGTCATCAAGCAGCTGGACCTACCGACAATGACGCACCTGTAGCCCTACACCATTGGATGGCTCCGATAAGGAAGTGATCTATTCATCATCCAACAGTGTTGACTGTCGTACAACATTAATCCCTTCAAAGACGAGGTATTGTGTGATGTTTCTCCTCTCAAAGTTTGTAATGTTCTTTTGGGAAAACTTTATTTATGGAAATGTCATGTTGTATATGATTCTAGGCCTCGTAGTTTTATTATTACTTTGAACAAGAAATTGTATAGGATACCTAAGGAAATCCCTCCTAGTATTATTTCCTTGATCTCTACCAAGAAATGCAGGAAGGTCATCTCTCAGACCGGGAAATTTTTCTTCTTCATGATTCGCACTCAGAGTAAGAGAAAGATCATAGCCACATCTAGGGCCTCCACGACTGATCTTTCCACACAATAGAAGCAAGTGGATAAGGTCATGGAAGAATACTCAGATGTATTCTCCTCTCCTATTGGGGTACCTCTGCACTGCCAAGTCAAGAATCCCATTGATCTGACCCTAGGTGCACTGCTACCCAATGGGTCGGTCTACCATCGCTCTCTGTTGGAAAATGAGGAGATCAATAGGTAGATCCAAGAACTTCTCCAAAAGGGGCACATCCATCCCATCCCATCGCCTTGTGGGAGCCCAATTGTACTGGTGCAGAAGAAATATGAGACATGGCGACTCTACATTGATTACCGGGCCCTGAATAAAATCACAGTTCAGAACCAACACCCGATTCCCTGAATCGACGACCTCCTTGATCAGCTCATGGGGGCCAAATACTTCAATAATATTAATCTGAAGTCTGGCTACCACCAGGTCCCAATAGAAGATGTAGATGTATGGAAGACCACCTTCAAGTCAAAAGAAGGTATTTTGGAATGGTTGGTCATTCCCTTTGGTTTAACAAATGCTCCAGCAACTTTTACGAGGATGATGGATGATATCCTATGACCTTTCACCAGTACTTTTGTAGAGGTGTATCTGGATGACATCCTCATCTAAAGCAAGACTTGGACGGAACACTTGCAGCATATTCAACAGGTTTTGCACACCCTGTGATCGCACAAACTATATGAAAACTTGGAAAAATGCTCCTTCGGCAGGGACAGGGTCCACTATTTAGGCTACATCGTTGATCAACATGGTGTGCATGTGGATATAGCCAAGATCTAGGTCATCCATGACTGGCCAGCCCCAACCACACTCTCTAAGCTTCGGAGCTTCTTGAGCCTCACCAATTTCTATCTCAAGTTCATGTTGGGATTCTCTCATATCCCATGGGCCCTCAGCCAAGTAACCAGGGGTGGTGGTAAGGAAAAATTTGTGTGGGGCCTATCCCAAAAACAATCCTTCGATGACTTGAAGAAACACTTGTGATCATCCCCGGTACTTTTATTACCGGACCTGTAGCATCCCTTTGATATCAAGATAGATGCTTCAGACTATGTTGTGGGCACCATTCTCACTCAACATGGCCACCCTATGGCGTATCATAGTGAGACGCTATCATATTTTTTCCATAAGTACCCTACTTACGACAAAGAAATGTACTCCATTGTGCAAGCCTACCACTAGTACAAACATTGCATTCTGAACAAGGAGACAATCATCCACACTGATCAATCACCAATTGATCATTCAAATTGGCAAATTGCAGAATCATCGCCATCAGAAGTGGGCCACATACTTATAGCAGTTACACCTCAACATCAAGTATAAAACAAAAACTACCAACCGAGTTGTCGATTTCCTCAGCCAACCTCCAGTCGCAGCACTCACCACGGTGCTACACTCTTGCATCCATGAGACCTCTGGATGGCCCTTCCACTATGAGAAAGACCCTAACTTCTCCACCACCTACCAAATGTTGGGAGAAAACTCAGTGGTCATTGATTTTCTTTAGGATGGGTTGTTGAGCCATCTGGGCCATCTCTGCGTTCCATCAAGAGAGTGTGTGAAGATGATCTAGGAAGCTCACTATAGTTGGGTGGCAGGACACTTTGGCATAGAAAATAATGTGGCAGCATTCCAAAAACATTTCTAATGGCCAAAAATTTGACAGGATGTCGGCAAGTATATCAGGTCTTGCACCACCTATGATATTTCCAAACCAACCACTAAGAAACAGGGCATGTACACCCCTCTTCCTACCCCTGACAAGCCATGGGAATCCATATCCATCGACTACACGTCAGGCCTCTCGTCGACCAAGAGGGGTAATGACTGTGTTTTTTTTGTTGTTGATCACTTTTCCAAGATGGCAATTCTGGCCACCTGCAAAAAGAGTGTCACTGCAGAGGCCATTGCCAAGATCTTCCTTGAATGCATCTAGGTACACTTTGGGATTCCAAATACCATTGTCTCAGATTGAGACATTTGGTTCCTCAGCACATTCTAGTCGAGCCTCTGGTCACTACTAGATACCAAGCTCACCAAATCCACTGCATTCCACCCCCAGACAGATGGCCAAACTGAGGTCGTCAATCGGATGATCATACATATCCTGCACATGTACAATTCCAATCACCCCCACACATGGGATGAGAATCTTCCCTATGTCCAGCATAGCTACAACCGAGCCCTGCATAGCTCAACTAGCCACAACCCCTTTTAGGTGAGGTTGGGATTCCAACCATTGGGCCCCATGGATGTTGCACTACCCCTGGTGAACACCTCGGCCGACTCGTCTCCTACTCCACTAAAAGATGACAAAGTCACCCGGTTCATTGAGAGGATCCACAACATCCACCAACAGGTTCAAGATATTTTACAGAAGTACAATGCCAAGCACAAGAAGCACCATGATCAACACAGGGTGCCACATAACTTTCAGGTGGGCAATAAATTTTGCTTGCACTTGCAGAAAGAATGCCTTACAGGGCCCCATCGAAATAGTCACCCACTCTGATATGAGCCATACACCATCACCAAGGCTGTGGGTGACAATTCTTTTTCCCTTAACATTCCCCCTTTCCTTGGCTTGCACCCATTCTTCAACGTGGCTCTCCTTTGGCCATATTTCCCACCATTATTAAACACCTCGGAGATAGCAGAGTAATTGACACCAAGTACTGCGGTGCTCTACATAGATACATCCATACCGAAATGAAATTTATGGACATCTTATCCTTGGGTGTGGCCTATCGATATGTCGCCAAAATCGATCAGAATCTCAAACAAAAGACGCGACAATTTGGGCCTCGGAACCCCTTGCAGCAAAAACTAGGAAAGGGCAACCCCAACCTACAGAACAAATGACAGAGAAAATATGGACAATATCAAGAAAACTAGTCCAAGCTGCAAGAAAATAAGCACACCAGAAACACAAATAAGGATACCGGTAAGTGGTGAGACTTCCATAAGATCCCTTGGCATAACACTGTTGATTGTTGTTCAAAGCAGTCACCGGTGGCTGAAGTGAAAGCCTCTGAATCAGATGAGGGTTCTGACTCTGAGTCAGAACCAGAAAAGGAAATATGGATCATTGACACAGAGCCTAGTGCCACTATTTCTACCACCAAGCTCCAACCTAATGAACCAGATGAGCCAGAAGAAGGTGAGCGCCTTTTCCATTCACAAATGTGGGTAAAAGGCACCCCGATGCACTTCATCATTGATAGCGGTAGCCAAAAGAACCTCATCTCAGCAAAGGTCGTCAAGCGGATAGACCTTCCGACAACACCACACCCACATCCCTACAACATTGGATGGCTCTGCTAAGGAAGCGATCTCTATGTCAGCCAACAGTGTCAACTGTCGTACGACATCAAGCCCTTCAAAGATGAGGTATTGTGTGATGTTTCTCCTCTCAAAGTTTGTAATGTTGTTTTGGTCCAACCTTATTTATAAAAACGTCATGTTGTATATGAGTCTAGGCCTCATAGTGTTATTATTACTTTGAACAAGAAATTTTATAGGATACCCGAGGTAGTCCCTCCTAGTGTTATTTCATTGATCTCTGCCAAGCAATGCAGGAAGGTCATCTCTCAGACCAGTAAATTTTTCTTCTTTTTGATTTGCTCACTGAGTAAGAGAAATATCGCAGCCACATCTAGGGCCACCGTGGCCAATATCTCCACACAACAGAAGCAAGTGGATAAGGTCATGGAAGAATACTTAGATGTCTTATCCTCTCCTACTAGGGTACCTCTGCACTGCCAGGTCAAGCATCCCATCGATCTGACCCCAAGCGCACTGCTACCCAATGGGTCGGTCTACCACTGCTCTCTGGTAGAAAACGAGGAGATCAAGAGGAAAATCCAAGAAATTATCCACAAGGGGCACATATGTCCCAGCTCATCACCTTGTGGGAGCCCAATCGTACTAGTGCAGAAAAAATACAGGACCTGGCGACTCCATTGATTACCAAGCTCTGAATAAAATCATAGTCCGTAACCGATACCCAATTCCCCGAATTGACGACCTCCTTGATCAGCTCATTGAGACATGGCGACTCTACATTGATTACCGGGCCCTGAATAAAATCACAGTTCAGAACCAACACCCGATTCCCTGAATCGACGACCTCCTTGATCATCTCATTGAGGCCAAATAATTCAGTAAGATTGATCTGAAGTCTGGCTACCACAGTCCCAATAGAACATACATATGTATGGAAGACCGCCTTCAAGTCAAAAGAAGGTCTTTTTGAATGGTTGGTCATGCCCTTTGGTTTGATAAATGCTCCAACAACTTTTATGAGTATGACGGATGATATCCTGTGACATTTCACCAGTACTTTTGTAGTGGTATATCTGTATGACATCCTCATCTACAACAATACTTGGGCAGAACACTTGCAGCATATTCAGTAGGTTTTGCACACCCTACGAAAAAAATTAACTATATGCAAACTTGGAAAAATGCTCCTTCGACATGGATAGGGTCCACTACTTAGGATACATTATTGATCAACATGGTGTGCATGTCGATCCAACCAAGATCCAGGCCATCCGTGACTATCCAGCCCCAGCCACACTCTCTGAGCTTGAGAGCTTCTTGGGCCTCACCAATTTCTATTGCAGGTTCATGTTGGGATTCTCTCATATCGCATGGGCCCTCAGCCAAGTAACCAGGGGTGGTGGTAAGGAAAACTTTATGTGGCACGTGTCCCAACAACAATCCTTTGATGACTTGAAGTAGTGCTTGTGCTCATCCTCGTTAATTTCATTACCGGACCTGCAACATCCCTTTGAGATAGAGACAGATTCTTCAGACTATGTTGTGGGCATCATTCTCACTCAACATGGCCACCCTGTGGTGTATCATAGTGAGATGGTATCAGATGTTGTCTGTAAGTACCCTACTTATGAAAAAGAAATGTACTCCATTTTGCAAGCCTACCGCTAGTGGAGACATTAAATTATGGGGAAGGAGACAGTCATCCACACTGATCACAAGCCACTATAGTTCATGCAGACCCAAGGCAAATTGCAGAATCACCATTATCAGAAGTGGGCCACATACTTACAACAATTCCACCTCAACATCAAGTATAAAATAGGAAATAACAATCGAGTTTATGATTGCCTTAGCCAACCTCCAGTCGCGACACTCACCACGGTGATAGACTCTTGCGGCCATGAGACCTCTGGATGGATCCACCTCTATGAGACAAACCCTGACTTCTCCACCACCTATGAAATGTTGGTAGCAAACTCAGTGGTCATTGATTTCCATCTTCAGGATGTGTTGTTTTTCCATCTGAGCCATCTCTGTGTTCCATCAAGCGAGTGCAAGAAGCTGATTTGGGAATCTCACTACAGTCGGGTGGTAGGACACTTTGGCATCTAAAAGAAATTGACAGTGTTGCAAAAACATTTCTACTGGCCGAAACTTCGACAGGATGTCGATAAGTATAACAGGTCCTACATCGCTTGCACTATTTCCAAACCGACCACTAAGAAATAGGGCCCATACACCCCTCTTCCTACCTGTGACAATTCGTGGGAATCAATCTCCATGGACTACATGTCAGGCCTCCCATCCACCAAGAGGGGCAATGACTGTGTTTTTGTGGTTGTTGATCACTTTTCCAAGATGGCAATTCTAGCCGCCTGCAAGAAGAGAAGCACTGCAAATGCCATTGCCAATCTCTTCTTTGAATGCATCTGGGTACACTTTGGGATTCCAAAAACCATTGTCTCAGACTAAGACAGTTGGTTCCTTAGCACATTCTTTTCGAGCCTCTGGTCACTTCTAGATACCAAGCTCACCAAATCCACTGCATTCCACCCCCAGACAGATGGCCAAACTAAGGTCGTCAATCAAATGATCATACATATCCTGTGCATGTACAATTCCAAGCACCCCCACACATGGGATGAGACTCTTCCCTATGTCCACCATAGCTACAACCGAGCCTTGCATAGCTTAACTGGCCACAACCCTTTTCAGGTCGGGCTGGGATTCCAACCATTGGGCCCCATGGATGTTGCACTACCCCTGGCGAACACCTCAACCGACTCATATGCTGCTCCACTGGAAGCTAACAAATCCACCCAATTCATTGAGAGGATCCACAACATCTACCAACAAGTTCAGGATATTTTACATAAGTCCAATGCCAAGTACAAGCAGCGCCATGATCAACATTGGGTGCCACATAAGTTTTAGGTGGGAAACAAAGTTTGGTTGCACTTGCAAAAAGAACGCCTTACAAGGCCCCATTGGAAGCTTTTCCCACTCCGGTATGGGCCATACACAATCACTAAGGTTGTGGGTGAAAAATATTTTACGCTCAACATTCCCCCTTTCCTTATCCTGCACCCCGTCTTCAACGTGGCTCTCCTTCGACCATATTTCCCACCATTATTGGACACTTCGGAGATAGCAGAGTAGATGATACCAATAGAACTCAACCCTGACTACATGCAATAGGCATACAGTGATCATATTGTGGACACACAGATCAAGGGAAGCCTCCAACAAAGGATCCAGCTTTATCGAGTTGTCAAAGCAGGGCAGCTTCTGCACCAAGGCAAGTGGCTCACCCGGGGCCAAATTCAGCACCAATTTCCTCATTTGATGGGGGAACTCAATGCAATGGAGACCATTTCTTCCTAAGGGGGGAGGATTGATCCATATGGATGTCGGTGGCCTCCCACCTATTCCAACTGGTTCATTTTGGCAGTTTTTTTCCTAGTTTTCAGGTCCTTGACTTGCGGGGCTGTTTTGAGGCCCTAAACAATGTTTTTAGAGATCGCCACAATCAAAACTTCCCTCGACTAGATTGCATTAAAATTTCTAGTCCTCGGAGAGATCTTTCCAATAGGCTATCATGCGCCTAAAACATATATCGTATCTAAAAGTAACGACCCCGGAAAGTTGACCGACTAACTTACCCAACAGGGCCTACATGACTTTTGGCGCTTCATCTCCCAGGGTTAGGTTTTTGAATGTCTAGGGTTTTTGAAATTCCTCTTTATTGTAAAAAGGCCTTCAGAGCCTCATTATAATCATCTTCTTACAAATGAGCACAGTTGTCACATCTCTTCTCAGGGATAAGCCACCACCATTCCAGCAAGCTTGCTTCCACTGCATTTTACAGTTTCAACTTATTTCCTTATTGAATAGAAAAGAAGTTTTACTGTATCTTTGTTATTCTGTGTTAATCATATTTTAATAATCTATTTTCATTTCATTATGATCACAAAATCCATATCAGTGGTATAACAATGGTCTTCCCCTTGTCGTCTTAATGCATGTCCCCAACAAGATCAGGGTACAAAGAATTGGGTCTCGAGCTTGTTTCTCTTGAGGACAAAAGCTCTCGCACGCCCAAATGACCTCTCATGGCAGGAGAATATAAATATGACAGGATATGAGATCCTTTCAAAATGTTTCTTGAGGAATCCCTCATGAAAAAAAGGAATGAGATGATAGATAGTTTCGTGCAAATCCTTCAGCGACTACCAACAAGCGACACATCTTCCTCGAGCGGAGGCGCCACCCCCTTCAAGGTACAAATCAAATTTGATATTCCTATATTTGAAGGTCAGATAGACATAGATGTTGTAGACAAGTGGTTGAATCTACTAGAAGGGTATTTTTCTATCCATAACTTTTCAAATAGAGAAAAAATTACTTTTGCGCTCCTCAAAGCCGTTCCCCATATCAAAGATTGGTGGGAAACTTTCTGTGAGCAAATAGAAACAAATGAACCCTCATTATTTATAGTCATGGACACCTGGGAATCCTTCAAGGATGCTATTAAGGAACAATACTACATTTTTTCAAAAATGCTTTCCTGATGATGGACCACACTAGTTTCGTCTGAAACGTCGAAAATAAAAAAACCTATGCGATGAATCCGAAAGAACTCTCTGAACAAAACAATGGTCGCAAAAGTCTTAGAACAGAAATACTACCCTATCGGAATCTATGACGGCTTGTATACCAAATGGACCACACTGCGACAAGAAAGAGACCAAGCAGTGCCAGATTTCACAAATATCTTCCAGACCTTGCGCACCAACCTTGGTATGAAAGATTAAGAGTGACATCTGGTGCTCAAGTACCATGGTGCTCTACATAGATACATCCATATTGAAATGGAATTTAAGGAAATCTCATCCTTGGTCATGGCCTATCCATATGCCACCAAAATGGAGGAGAAACTCAAACAAAAGACGTGACAATTTGGTTCTGGGAACCCCTCATAGAAAAAAACAAGAAAGGGCGGCCCCAACTTAAAGAACAAAGGACAGAGAAAAGATGGACAGTATCAAGACAACCAGTCCAAGCTGTAAGCAAAGAAGAACATCGAAAATACAAAGAAGGATACCAGGAAGTGGTGCAACTTCCATAAGAGCCCTTGGCATAACACTATCCATTTCCGCTCAAAGCCATTGTTGGTGCCCGAAGTGAAAGCCTCTGAATCAGACGTGGGTTCTGACTCTGAGTCGGAACCAAAAAGGGGAAGACAAATCATTGATGCGGAGCTCAGTGCCACTGTTGCTACCACCAAGCTCCAACCTAGTAAACCAGATGATCCAGAAGAAGGCGAGGGCCTTTTCCATTCGCAGATGTGGGTAAAAGGCACACACTGCACTTCATCGTTGATAGTGGTAGCACAAAGAATCTCATCTCAGCAGAGGTCGACAAGTGTCTGGACCTATCAAAAATGCCACACCCACATCCCTACACCATTGGATGGCTCTGCCAAGGAAGCGATCTCTGCATCATCCAACAATGTCAACTGTCATACGACATCAAGCTCATCAAAGACAAGGTACTATGTGATGTTGCTCCTCTCGAAGTTTGTAATGTTATTTTGGGCCAACCTTATTTATTGAAATGTCATGTTGTATATGAGTCTAGGCCTCGTAGTGTTATTATTACTTTGAACAAGAAATTGTACAGGATACCCAAGGCAGTCCTTCCTAGTGTTATTTCCTTGATCTCTTCCAAGCAATGTAGGAAGGTCATCTCTCAGACCGGGAAATTTGTCTTCTTCGTGATTCGCTCTCAGAGTAAGAGAAATATCACAGCCACATCGAGCACCTCCATGGACGATCTCTCCACACAATAGAACCAAGTGGATAAGGTCATGGAAGAATACTCATACGTCTTCTCCTCTCCTATTGGGGTACCTCTGCACTGCCAGGTCAAGCATCCAATCGATCTTACCCCAGGCGCACCACTACCTAATGGGTCGGTCTACCGTCAATCTCTGTTGGAAAACGAGGAGATAAAGAGGTAGATCCAATAACTTCTCCACAAGGGGCACATCCATCCCATATCATCGCCTTGTGGGAGCCCAATCGTACTGGTGCAGAAGAAAGACGGGACCTAGCGACTTTGCATTGATTACAGGGTCCACTACTTAGGATACATCATTTATCAGAATGGTGTGCATGTGGATCTAGCCAAGATCCAAGTAATCTATGACTGGCCAGCCCCAACCACACTCTATGAGCTTCGGAGCTTCTTGGGCCTCACCAATTTCTATCGCAGGTTCGTGTTGGGATTCTCTCATATCGCATGGGCCCTCAACCAATTAACCAGGGGTGGCGGTAAGGAAACATTTGTGTGGGGCCTCTCCCAACAACAAGCCTTCGATGACTTGAAGAAAAACTTGTGCTCATCCCTGGTACTTTCATTACCGAACCTGCAACAACCCTTTGACATCACGACATATTCTTCATACTATGTTGTGGGCATTGTTCTCACTCAACATGGCCACCCTGTGGCATATCATAATGAGATGATATCAGATGTTGTTCATAAGTACCCTACTTACGACAAAGAAATGTACTCCATTATGCAAGCCTGCCGCCAGTGGAGACATTACATTATGGGGAAGGAGACAGTCATCCACACTGATCACAAGCCACTACAGTTCATGCAGACCCAAGGAAAATTACATAATCACTGCCAGCAGAAGTGGGCCACATACTTATAGTAGTTCCACCTCAACATCAAGTATAAAATAGGAATTACCAACCAAGTTGTCAATTTCCTCAACCGACCTCTAGTCATGGCACTCACCACGGTGCTAGACTCTTGCAGCCATGAGACCTCTGGATGGCCCCAACTCTATTAGACAGACCATGACTTCTCCACCACCTACCAAATGTTGGGAACAAACTCAATGGTCATTGATTTCCATCTTCAGGATGTGATGTTGTGTCGTCTGGGCCATCTCTGTGTTCCATCAAGCAAGCACGTGAAGTTGATCTAGGAATCTCACTACAGTCAGGTGGCAGGACACTTTGGCATCGAAACGACAGTGGGAGTGCTGCAAAAACATTTCTACTGGTCAAAACTTTGACAGGATGTCAGCAAGTATACCAGGTCCTACACCGCCTACGCTATTACAAAAAGGACCAATAAGAAACATGGCCTGTACACCCCTCTTCCTACCCCTAACAAGCCATGGGAATCCATTTCCATGGACTACATGCCAAGCCTCCCATCCACCAAGAGGGGAAATGACTATGTTTTTGTGGTTGTTGATTGCTTTTACAAGATGGGGATTATGGCCACCTGCAAGAAGAGCATCACTACAGAGGCCACTGTCAAGATCTTCTTTGAACGTGTCTGGGTACACTTTGGGATCCAAAAAAACATTTTCTCAGATCGAGACAGTCGGTTCCTCAGCAAATTCTAGTCGATCCTCTGGTCACTGCTGGATACCAAGCTCACCAAATCCACTGCATTCCACCCCCAGAGAAATGGCCAAACTGAGGTCGTCAATCGGATGATCGTACATATCCTGTGCATGTAAAATTCCAAGAACCCCCACACATGGGATGAGACTCTTCCCTATGTCTACCATAGCTACAACCAAGCCCTTCATAGCTCAAGTAGCCACAACCCCTTTCAGGTGGGGTTGGGATTCCAACCATTGGACCACATGGATGTTTCACTACCCCTAGAGAACACCTCGATTGACTCGTCTCCTGCTCCACCAGAAGCTGACAAAGACACCCGGTTCATTGAGAGGATCCACAACATCTCCCAATAGGTTCGGGATATTTTACAGAAGTCCAATGCCAAGTACAAGAAGTGCCATCATCAACACCGAGTGCCACATAAGTTTTAGGTGGGCGATAAATTTTAGTTGCACTTGCAAAAAGAATTATTTACAGGGCCCCATCAAAAGCTTCACCCACTATGGTATGGTCCATACACCATCACCAAGGTTGTGGGTGACAATTCTTTTGCACTCAACATTCCCCCTTTCCTTGGCTTGCACCCAGTCTTCAATGTGGCTCTCCTTCGGCCATATTTCCCACCATTACTGGACACCTCGGAGATAACAAAGCAGTTGACACCAACAGAACTCAACCTTGACTACATGCAACTTGCATCCAATGATTATATTGTGGGTGCACATATCCAGGGCACGCGACAACAAAGGATACAACTTTATCGATTTGTCAAAGCAGGGCATCTCCTACACCAAGGCAAGTAGCTCACCTGGGGCCAAATTCAGCACAAATTTCCTCATCTAATGGGGGAACTCAATGCAATGGAGACCATTTATTCCTAAGGGGGGAGGATTGATCCATATGGATTTCGGTGGCATCCCACCTATTCCAACTAGTTCATTTTGGCAGTTTTCCAGTTTGGCAGTTTTTTTCCTAGTTTTCAGGTCCCTGACTTGCGGGGTCATTTTGAGGCCCTAAACAACATTTTTAGAGATCACCACAATCGAAAATTCCCTTTACTAGATCGAACCAAAATGTGTAGTCCTAGGATAGACCTTTCCAACGTTCTATCGTGCGCCTAAAATGGAGATCCTATGCAAAAGTTATGACCCCGGAAAGTTGATCGACTAACATACCCAAACAGAACCCACATGACTTTTGGCACTTCATCTCCTAGGGATAGGTTTTTGGATGTCTAGGGTTTTTCACATTCATGTTTATTGTAAAAAGGCCTTCAGAGCCTCATTGTAATCATCTTCTTGCAAATGACATCCATCACATCTCTTCTCAGAGATAAGCCACCACCATTCCAACAAGCTTGTTTTCCACTGCATTTTACAGTTTCAACTTATTTCCTTATTGAATAGAAAAATAGTTTTATTGTATCTTTGTTATTGTGTGTTAAGCATCTTCTAATCATCTGTATTCATTTCATTCTTCTCACAAAATCCATATCAGTGGTATCAGAGCGGTCTTCTCCTTGTCATCTTAATGCATGTCCCCAACGAGGTCGGGGTACAAAGAATTGGGTCTCGAGCTTGTTTCTCTTGAGGAGAAAAACTCTCGCATGCCCAAACGACCTCTCATGGAAGGAGAAAATAAATATGAGAGTACAGGAGATCCTTCCAAAATGTTACTTGAGGAATCCCTCACGCAACAGAGGAACGAGATGATGGATAATTTCAGGAAAATCCTTCGGCGGCTACCAACAAGCGATGAATCTTCCTCGAGCGGAGACGTCGCCCCCTTCAAGGTACAAATCAACTTTGATATTCCTATATTTGAAGGTCAGATAGATGCGGATGTTGTAGACAAGTGGTTGAATCTAATACAAGGGTATTTTTTTGTCCATAGCTTTTCAAATAGAGAAAAAATTACTTTTGTTCTCCTCAAAGTCATTCCCCATGTCAAAGATTGGTGGGAAACTTTTTGTGAGCAAAAGGAAATAGAGGAACCCTCATTATTTATAGTCAAGGCCACCTGGGAATAATTCAAGGATGCTATTAAGGAACAATACTACCTTGTCAGAAGCTATGACGACTTGTATACCAAATGGACCACATTGTGGCAAGAAAGAGACCAAGCAGTGCCAGATTTCACAAATATCTTCCATACCCTGCACACCAAGCTGGGTATCAAAGATTCAGAGTGGCATCTGGTGAAAAGTACCATGGTGCTCTGCATAGATACATCCATAATGAAATGGAATTTGTGGACATCTCATCGTTGAGTGCGGCCTATCGATATGTCATCAAAATCGAGTAGAAGCTCAAACAAAATACACGACAATTTGGGCTTGGGAACCCCTCGCAGCAAAAACCAGGAAAGGGAGGCCCCAACCTATAGAAAAAAGGACAGATAAAATATGGATAGTATAAGGAAAACCAGTACAAGTTGCAAGAAAATAAGGACACCAGAAAAACAAAGAAGGATACCGAGAAGTGGTGCGACTTCCATAAGAGAACTTGGCATAACATTGTTGATTGTCGCTCAAAGAAGTCGTTGGTGGCCAAAGTGAAAGCCTTTTAATCAGATGTGGGATCTGACTCTGATTCAGAACCAGAAAGGGAAAGACAGATCAATGACGTGGAGCCTAGTGCCATTGTTACTACCACCAAGCTCCATCCTAATGAACCAGACGAGTCAAAAGACGACGAGCACCTTTTCCATTCGTAGATGTGGGTAAAAGGCACCCCACTGCACTTCATCGTTGATAGTGGTAGCCAAAAGAACCTCATCTCAGAAGAGGTCATCAAGCAGTTGGACCTGCTGATGATGATGCACCCGCATCCCTACACCATTGGATGGCTCCTCCAAGGAAGGAATCTCCACGTCATCCAACAGTGGCGACTGTCATATGGCATCAAGCCCTTCAAAGACGAGGTATTGTGTGATGTTGCTCCTCTCAAAGTTTGTAATGTTCTTTTGGGAAAACTTTATTTATGGAAACGTCATGTTGTATATGAGTCTAGGCCTCGTAGTGTTATTATTACTTTGAACAATAAATTGTACAGGATACCCGAGGAAGTCCCTCCTAGTGCTATTTCCTTGATATCTACCAAGAAATGCAGGAAGGTCATCTATCAGACCAGGAAATTTGTCTTATTCGTCATTCTCTCTCAGAGATAGAGAAAGATCGCAGCCACATCCAGGCCTTTGCGGCCGACCTTTCCACACAAAAGAAGCAAGTGGATAAGGTCATGGAAGAATACTCAGTTGTCTTCTCCTCTCCTACTGGGATACCTCTGCACTACCAGGTCAAGCATCCCATCGATCTTACCCTAGGTGCACCGCTAACCAATGGGTCGGTCTACCATTGCTCTATGTAGGAAATTGAGAAGATCAAGAGGCAGATCCAAGAACTTCTCCACAAGGGGCACATCTGTCCCATATCATCACCTTGTGGGAGCTCAATCATACAGGTGCAGAAGAAATATGAGACCTAGCAACTCTACATTGATTACCGAGCCCTGAATAAAATCACAATCCGAAATCGGCACCCGATTCCCCTTGTAACGACCCTAGTTGGATAAATGTTTAAGAAATTATAAAGTAAAACTAGTTAGGGGATTAATTGTGTTAACAAGGTATTAATTAAACAAAGATGATTTAATGATATTAACTAAGTGAGTTATTAATTAATTAAAGCATATAATTGTGATTAATTAATTAATAATTTAACTACAAACTACATTTAATAACTTGCGTAATGGATTTAATAGATTAATGGTATATGATATAAAATGGTTGCTTATACAACAAGGGATAACCTATGAATCCCGAGAAGATAAAAGCATTAACAGGAAAGGATAAGAGTAATAAATGGGTTAGGTAGGGAGTAAATGGGGGGGGAGAGTCAGTGAAGGAGGGATAAGGAAGGGAAGGAGTTGGACGGGAGATTATTCCACGGGAGTTTGGGGATGAATTTTGGGGAGCTCTGGATTTGCAGAGAGAGGTGAAGTTATGGAGTAGGATTTTATCAGTGCACTGGAGTTGCTGGGGGTTTTGGGCATGGGGGCCAGGCTATCCATTGATATCCTAGAGCTAGGGAGTTACCTAGTTTGCAGGGAGGAACGGTTTTGGGTAGTGTTTTGCAAAAGCAGGAAGGAGGCAAGCGGCGGACAAACGGAGGTTAATAGCATCAGGTTCAGGTATTATTTAAAATTATGCATTGTTGATTAATCTCTTATAAAATTTTATTATTATTGATGAATTTCCATACGAATGAGCTAAATTATAGAAATTCTTGAATTTTACTACTAAGTATAAAATAATTGGTTGTTTAATTTATTCGTCTCTTACATTTGGTATCAGAGCCCTGGTTCAAAATTTGGAGCCAAGGGCCTACCTACCCACCAAAAAATTTAAACAAACCCCACCCAGAAAATTAAATACCCTGAAACTTTCTAAAATTAGATATAAATCTGAGCTCCAAGCTCCAGCTCCACCTGACCTACAAGCCAAAAACACAATTTTTTTTTATTATTTCATTTTACACAAGTATATATATATATATATATATATATATATATATATATAAACATAATTCCCAATTGAAATTATTATAAATTTTTTTTACATATTGAAAGTAACAAACAATAAAACAAAAATAAGTTTTAGCGCTTGAACTCTGGTGTCAATTTCAATATGATTTCCACTATTTATATTTAAATCTAGTTTTGGGCAGAGCGAATTTATGTATTTTTTTTTATAAATGCCATAAACTATAACTAATAAATCAACTATACTATAAATAAATAAATAAAATTATACTACTATACTAATAAATCGACTATACTACATTGAAGTAGAGTAGTTTTACCTGTTGGCCATAGGTTTACAGATCCAAGGATAAAAACACCAGTTGATCCTCCACATAATACATACCTCCACCACCACTAATGATCCTCAACAGCAAGCTGGAAGTAAGTCAACGTAATTGTAATAAATGATGTTACAAATTACTTTCGCTTGTCGTATTTCGAAATATGGTCACCATGTCTCAGAAAAATGGATCTGGCTGTGACAAACTAGCCCTAAAACAAAATTCAACAATATACTTCAAATTTCACAATAATACAATGAAAATCCACGGCCTTGAAAGCACAAGTTTTACAAATAAACAAAACATAAAACAAATGCATTTTCCACCACAATTCGTCTACCAGAAATAACAATAATAACCTACCGCTACATTACATGAATTGCCAAAGCCTAAAATACAAAAAAAAACACTCCCATACCGTTACAGAAATTATCTGCAAAAAAAAGGGTTTCGAAACCCTGTAGTTGTGCTTCAAAAAAATACACGATCCAAAGCTCAAATCTTTCGCAATAAGAAATAATTTTCATTCCAGAAGGGCGCAAACATGTGGAACACTTACTTGATCACAGTCTTTAACGTACTGCACCCATGTCCAGACCCTAAAGCACCAAGTTTCTTCCTACAAAGGCATTCCACGCGTTAATTGCTTTTATACATCCTTTCCATGCGCTGAGAATTACTTGACCCCAATTAGATGTTCTTTGAATTATATTCAATATCAAAGTAATTACAACTTGCTAAAATGAAGCGGAGCTCTGTAGTGTGGAGGGCAGCATATAAACCATAGAAGATACGCTGGGTAATTGTTAACTAGATTAGAGTTTTATTTAGAGGTCAACTGTGTAGAAGAAGAAATAGAATGATTAGACAGTGTGCATTCTCCATCATCATTCTCCATCATCATACGGACATAAGATCTTGCCTAAGATTGACTCCACGACCCCTGGTAGGCACTAGTATTCTCCGGATCCGTCCACTGACCTACTTTTTCTACATAGTAAATTGATCTGAAAATAGAAGGCTGACTTGTTATGCTATGCAAGCACCCTCTACCTCATTAAATTAAACCTTAACAGGACCTTGCTTCATGTGTTAAATTATGAAAGATGGTTTATGTGTTAAGTTCTTGGCTCTTCTTGTCAATGTGCATGTGTGAATAAATGTTCTTTTAAAAGATTTATTATGTGTTATAAACTAATACACAGCCATAAAAAGTGAAGCAAATAACACAGCAAACTCACAACAATAGCAAGATGATAAAGGATTTCACCCCTCTCTGGGCTACGTCTCCTTGAGCCTCCTTCAATGGACTTGGCTCTTTGGGATTAGTTTTTCAAATTCTCTTTACAAGCTGCTGCTCAACTCCAATGGATTTACAGACTATACCATTGGATTCAGAATACATAAAAACCCCAAAAATGACTGTTAGAACTCTAAAAATGGACAATGGCTCATCCAACAATGACCTCTTCTACATGTGACCTCCAAGCTTCCCTGAGCTTCAATGAGGCAAAAACACCTGTAAAAGTCCTCCAATGGATCTGAAACCTATCCCAAAATGTTCAAAGCATAATAATCAGTCAAGAATGACTATTCAGTCTCAGAAAATGGATATGTACTCATCAGAGCAAGGCCTCAAACAATGAGGGCTTTAAGGCTCCCTGGAGCTTCCTCAAGCTTCAATGGTTAAAAACCTGCATTATAAGTCTCCAAATTCCTGTGAAAACATCACCAATGGACTCAGAATGTCCAAAAACCCCTAGCTGGGCTTTTACAGCACCTGATTTGGTCAAAAACTCAAAAAGTTATGACCTCTGCCATTTTTCCCCTCCAGGCTTGTTGTCTCATGTTCGCCATTTCGCACCTGTCCGTGAATGAACCTAGCCCCGAGCATTTTCCCGTCCAAAACTCAGCACGCCCCGTGCATCCCGCAATTAGTGCCAATATGTCGCACCGTTAGCGGAACTAAGGCCCCCGAAGGCGGAGGTGTTGGTCGCATGGGAGGCCATGTGGCCACGTCCCAGCGCAAAAGTGGGGCTCCGTTCCATGGTTAATTGTGGGTGTGACATGTGGCGGGTAACAGTTTGAACCCACAAAATAAAACCCAATTTAAATACGCGCAAAATTAAATCCCACGCCAAGTTTCGTGAGTGGTCGCATGTGTATGCGTATAAAACCAAAGGCTGGAAACCCGTTACAAAATGCATTCCCGCGCATACCATATGCATGGTTAATGGTTGTATGTGCCAACCACTATACAACCGTGGGTTTTTTTTTTTAACATTTAACACCGCGCATAAATACACACAATATAAATCGTGGTCATATATAAAAAATGTAGAACCGTGGGTTTAATCCCCACTCCGCGCGCACCATTTGCAAATGTGAAAGGTCATATGGAACCGCAATAAAACCTCGGCTTTAAATAAATGAAACTCTGTGCCATTTAATATAAGGTAAGGTCGTATATTACCACATAGAACCACGGTTATAAATAAATGGAACCCCCGCGCGCGCGTTATGGATACACGGTGATATGAAATTACAAATGACCACGGTTTAAACACAAGTCCCGCGCGCACAATTCACCAATGTGCCATGGTTATATGTTGTTCGGTGGAACCATGGGTCGGGGCTAAGCCCCGACCCGCCCCCTTTTACATTACAAACCATATATCAACTTAAATATATATGCTTCCACCCATGTAACAAGAAACGATTGGCGGTATGTTGGTTAATAGAGGTTGGCGAAGGCTTTGAAAGTGGGTGGAGTTCCGGGGGTCGAACCCCTCGGCCTCCATAAAAATTTTAAACCAACACACAAACCAACAAATGGGGTGCCACGTGGCAGCCCTTGATTGGGCCATGTGGCACCCTTCTATTCGCTCAAATGATGCCACGTGTCGCAATGTTACTCATCAACAGTTGACCAATCACAACTCACCACGTCACCTGCCAATTGAATGCCACGTGTGAGTCGTACCATCATGCCACGTCATCTGTACGGCCGCCACGTTAGCTGTACGGCCTGCCCAGTCAGCACCCCCTTTTTTTTCCTGTTTGGCGATTCGAACAGATCGCGATAACTTCTTCATACGGACTCCGTTTGCGAAAATAAATATACCGCCGGAATCAGGAGAACGAGATGGACGCAATGGCACCGTTTTCGTCGCATTCCGAGCACTTTGAAAATTGAGCAAATTTTAGACCCCTGGTCCAGATTCTGATCATAAATTTCACTTACCTATCGACCAAGGTCCCATTGCATTGCTCATCAGTAGGTTGCACCTGAGGCCCTTTATGGGTCTAAACACCTACAAAAAGAGATGAGAATGTAGGTGTCTAATAGGCACGACTTTCAATCCTTGAGCTTTACCAGCTCAAAATAAATAACAAATTAAAAATAGTAATAACAATAATAATTAAAAGGCTAACGGATCTATGAAATATTATGAAGTGCAGAAACAGCCATATTCACGGATTCCATTCTAATCCCTTGTGGACTAGCTAAGGCAAAAAAAAAAACCAAACCTATCACCATTAGAATCCGGAGTCCTGTATTTTCTACTGTTCAGCCTAAAATAGAGTGTAAAAAAAAAAATACTCAAGCTATCTAATGTTGCTCTAAAGTTGATTTTTACCCCCAATGAAATGAAATATCCTCAACGCCCACTTTAAAAACAACAATATAACAGCAATATCTTATGTGCGCTCCATTATCGTTGGCAACAGCCCGAATCTCTGTAGATCCTCTACTCTTCTTGTGTAGAGTTATTTTTTTATAAAACCCTAACTTCCAACTTAAGAAAAATATACGCCTTGCAGTGACAGCATGAGTAGTTAAATCAGGAGCTGATCGACTTGATCTGTTAAGGTCCTAACCCGCACATGGGTAGATTAATGTATTAGGATGTAATAAAGGTCAATATTAATAATACCTTTCAATAAAAGAGAATTAGGCGGATGTAAGAAGACCTAATAGAAGCTTCCGCTTCTAGAAGGATCTTCCT